>JAWWMW010110483.1:0-10304 GCA_035048345.1 Echeveria elegans
AACCAAACACAAAATTTCATTTTCACTCAAAATTTTCCTTTCCTCACTTTTTTTCCCGCAACCAAACGGAGCCTTAGGGTTTGCATGATACTTATATGGAGGTCAAGCCAATGAGATTTCGTCCCAACCTCGCGATATCTGCGAGGGAGCCATAACATTGAAGATGGGTGGAGTGGAGAAGTCTTCAAATCGGTGACGGCAAGTTCACAGTATGTTCTCAGAACTTCTTAGAGTTTGATTAGTGTCACTATGATTTTGCGGTACTATGTGTCTGTGTGGAAAAACTGGTAGCATCATACATTCCGACATGGTTGGCTGCATTTTTTCTTTGTTTGTATAAGATCTGCATTATTGAGCACTTACTTTAGCTATACGTGTTGCAGTCATTGGGAGAGGATGCAACTGTTGCCAGATGATCAATTGGGATGATGAGGAAGAGCAGATTCTGAAACTGAAAGAGCCACTGGCAACTCTATCAACATACAGAAGGATCAAGGTTACCTCATACCTGCATCTTTCATGATTGCATACATATTTTTCCGCAACACTGACTCAAACCAAATATAACATATCATACAGGGCAAGATGTTGTTTGGAATACTGCTGAGATTGGAAGGTACCGACAAAGAAGAGGAGCCGTCACACACGTGGCTTGAAGTTTTGGACAAGACATACATATCTGAGACGCTGTTAATTCCATGAATCTAGCTGCATTGTTCAATTGAACGTAGCTTTGTAAGCAAGCAGCACTATCGAAATTGTGTGTAGGACCGAAATTATGTGTAAGAAATCATAAATGTTTAATTCGACAGGAATTCATGACAGAATTCTTACCAATGTTGATAAAAAAGAAGTTGTATGATTGAATTTGACAATAAATGTTGCACCAAAGCCTCCCCTCCCTCCTCTCTCTCACCACCACCTCCTCCACCACCACCATACGTGCATGAAGGAGGAGGAAGAGGTGGAGGGGAGGAGGTAGGGAGGAGAGGTTTTGGTGTATTTTTTTATTTTCAATTTGACTCCTAAAGTTTTTAAAATTACGATTAAGGGGTCAATTGATGTTAATTATGACGGAGAGTGTTAAAATGATAACAGCGAAAATGTGAATGTCTTTAAGTGTGAAAAATAAAAGGAGGGGTGTCATCTGAAAAAAAGTGTTACAAGTATAATTTTTTTCTATAATTAATCCTTAATTTATTCAAAGACTAATATTAGAACTACGCGGTTAAACATATTCGGACGAGAGTATTAATAATATGGGTGAAAGACCTACCAATCGACTCTTGCGTTGCAATTGCTCCCTCTAATTTTTTTTCCATTTCGAATAATTTTCTTTCTAATTTCATTAAAGCATAAACTTGAACAGCCCCAACTACAATTCGAGCCGAATTTTCGGTTGCATCATCCGTCATCGCTTTGACCACTCACCATCTCTCTCTCTCTCTCTCTCTCAGATTCGATCTTCAGTCTCTCTCTCGCTCCCTCGGCTCCCCAACTTCGAGGTACGGCGACTTTCCCATTGTTCTAATTAATCTCTCTTATACTGAACTCATTTTATTCTCCATCGTAAATTGTCGAATTCGATTATTCCGCAAGCTGCTTCGATTGTTATACAGAATCTTTAAAAAAAAATCTACATCTACTTATTTGGATCAACTCTACCTAATTCAACCTTGTTTGAAAATTGAAACAGATGGTGGATCGCCGTTGGCTTGTTGTGATTCTAGAGCTTTTGTTTCTTGTACCGCTGTTGGATGCTAGTCCTGGTGATGCTGATCCTGTTTACAGGTCAGGAGATGCTTTCAGAAATTCTGTTGCTAGTGATTGATTGTGGAATAAGCATATCTTGGATTACATGAGATAGAGTGTGTAGATATGTTACTTAGATTTGTGACTTTAAGGCTGGAGGGGAGTTTCTTAATATAGTAATGTGTGAAATGGACGGTGAAGTTGAGAGAGTGTGTCATTTTGTTTGAAGCGAGGAGTAGATGATATGTTGCGGATCATGGAAACTGGTTGGTTAAGTTGCTATGAGATTTCGATTTGGTTTAAGCCTCGTTCTTGTACTTCAGTTTTGGGAATACTTTTTTATTTCAATGTTAATTTGTCATCCCAAATATATCTTTTTGGCTCATAACCTTTTTGCAAATTTTTTTACTGGAAATAAAAATTTATTGATCTTTTTACAGGCTGCTAGAATTTATTTGTTAGTAGATTTTAAAACCATAGTTCTGTTCTGTACGTTGAATACATAATATACAGTATGACAGTTTCTTGAAAGAGTATAAAACTGACTGGATTGGTATGCGACACTTTCAGTAAGTAGCTTTGGTCTGCATATTTTTATGTCATGGCATAGATCGGTTTGAATCTCAGGGCTTGCATTGAGCAATGTGAGAAGACTGGATGTGTCAAGCAAACATGCTTTCCAGCCTGTGAATTCTCTTCAAGCGCACTCTCCACAAAGGGTTCTTGGTATATGCATGAGCCACTATACTTGCAGTGGAAACAATGGGACTGTCTGAGTGACTGCCGCTATTATTGTATGATTGACAGAGAGACTGAAAGAGGAGCGGTTGGTGCTGTGCCCGTGAAATATCATGGTAAATGGCCATTCACGCGTGTATTTGGAGTTCAGGTTTGTTGGACCCTTTCAAATCTGTTATTCAGTTTATCTATAATTTTAAAAACTGGTGTTGTCATAGTTCATCTAACCTAGTTATTTCATTCAGGAACCTGTATCGGTAGCCTTTTCCGTTCTAAACCTCGCAATGCACTTTCAAGGCTGGCTTTCTTTTATCATTCTTCTGTGGTACAAATTGCCTCAGAAGCTGAATAAGACGGCATACTATGAGTACACCACTCTGTGGCATATTTATGCATTATTGTCGATGAATTCATGGTTTTGGAGCGCTGTGTTTCACAGCCGGTTAGTATTCTTTTGTTTTAGCTTTCCATTCTGGTGTGTGGTTATATAGTATGCATGTGTGTGAATTGGAGGTGATCAGGTGTACTTTTTATTTCTAGATGACAACTGTGAATGATTAAAAATACAGTTCTGGCAATATATTGCCTTTCAGGAATAGATTACCATTGTTTATTACTACCATAGTTCAGTTTTAGCCATTGTTACTTACTACCTAGTTCAGTTTTATTTGTTAATCACTTTTATTTCTCTGCTATGTTTATCTTTTTTCTTACACTGAATCATCCGAGTCATCTGATTTTCAGTATTTACGTATTTCTGTTTGCTGCAGTGACGTTGAACTAACGGAAAAACTTGACTACTCATCTGCTGTGGCATTGCTTGGGTTTTCTTTGCTCTTGGCAATCGTAAGAAGTTTCAGCATAAGAATTGAGGCAACCAGAGTTATGATTGCTGCTCCCTTGTTAGCATTCGTCACGACCCATATCTTGTACCTCAACTTATATCAAATGGATTATGGTAATAATCGTTACTCAAACATTTTTGCACATTGCTTGGCAAATACCTTATCTAACAGTAGCTCCTAGTTTAGGCTTTGAAATTGACTATGATGTAGGTGTTCACTCTCTATTCAGTCCCCCCCACCCCTATCTATTGATGTTGGTTTTAAATTATAAACGTTTGGAAACCTTTTATAGGGTGGAACATGCAAGTATGCGTAACAATGGCTGTTCTTCAACTTCTCATCTGGGCAGTCTGGGCGGGGGTTTCCAATCATCCTTCCAAGTGGAAACTATGGACGGTTGTCATAGGAGGTGGACTTGCAATGCTGCTCGAGATATATGACTTCCCACCATATAAAGGATATGTGGATGCTCATGCCCTTTGGCATGCAGCAACAGTTCCGCTGACCATCCTTTGGTGGAGCTTTATCAGAAGCGACGCTGAATACCGAACTACTCAGCTCCTAAAAAAGTCAAAGTAACTTTAGAGTGGACTTAAAAACCTGCATCAAGATAGCATGAGAGCCACTGAATCCCGCATTTAGGTATTCTTGTTTCTTAGTTGTATATTGACCAACAATTTCTAATATGTGATTGTTGTTTGCTTGTGTTTTCGCTTATTCACATTGTGTGATTGTTTGTCAGTGGTCATGAAGTTTTAAACTGGGAATAAGTGAAGGAACGGAGCAAATAACTATTAGTTTGGTATACTGAAAAGTATATATTAAGTACATTACTCCTTTTATGTAAATGCTGCACAAATTTGGTTTGTATCATGGAGATATCAAAATAGTTCTAATGGCGACTTGAGTCATTTTTCTTTGATCCAGCTAGTTCTTAATGCTGCTACCAGTTTCTGGACGGCAAATATGGTTTTACATGTGATTGTGGAAGTATGAAACTCGTGTCTCAACTATGAAGGGAGTGACGATTTCCCGAAGAGTGTTTTTTTAGAATCTCATTTTCAATTAAACAAGCAAATCACATGTAAATTGAACTTTTAAATATTGCAAGTTTTTTTTTTCTGAAACCAAAGAAGACTTGTTGCTGAAATAAACGTGGATTTACAGTATTTACACTCAGGACACCAGCCAAAGTCATGGAAATTGGCCAGCCAAAATCATCAGAACACCAGCTTAACCCAGAATAATCAGAAATTTACTCCATTTTTGTACATTTGAAACAGCACAATTCTGTGAAAGTCAGGAACTTCACTTAATTTCTTCTTTATTTATTGAATGTACAAACACCAGACAACTGTTGTCATCATTTACCAATGACTCTGCCTTCAGAGTTCAAGCAGAAAGAAGCTTCCACTCCAATGGGCCGACCCGTTTCAGTTACCATCATCAACTAGGCCCGGCCCAGTCATAACCCTAGCAAGCAACTCAGATATTTTCGACGCCGCAAGCAACACACATATATAATGTAAAGTTTCATCTCATTCATGAAACTCAGCCCCTCTCTCTCTCTTCCACCTCCAGATTTGCTCGAAGGTACGCTTCCCCATTTTCTCTCAAATCTATTCGGTTTATCTTATTTATCGCATCTGATTCTTCGGCGCATCTTCGATTTTTTCTGCTATTTTTTCTTACTCTTATTATCATTTAATTCCTAGTTAACCTCTGCTGATCGTTGTTGATATAGCTCAAGCTTGTAGCTGCTGCTGCTATGCGGATTTTAGAGATCTGTTTAGTTACTGAATTTAGTAGTTTGTGATTTAATTAGCTGCATAATCTCATTTATGACATTAATCTTGTCCGAATCATAACTGTGTTGTTATTGATTAGGACTGATAATCATCTTATGGATTTATTAGCTTTGGTAGTTTTGATTTTTTTTATTGTTATTATCAATACTTCGTGATCATTAATTATGTTGAATTAATAACATTTTTATTGTATGTAACTTTGTTTAGTGGACTTTTTTTGAAGTTGCTAATGTTTATTTATTTTTGAATGTTGACAGGCTATTTGTGAGGGCTTATTGACTACTTTTGAAGATGGTAAGTGTTTGGATGATTTGTCCGTCAGATTTATGAATTTTGTTGGCTAAAGTATGGTTGTGGTAATATTATTTTTGTTCGAATCTCCAGGTGAAATTTACAGCTGATGAGCTGCGAAGGATTATGGACTACAAACACAACATCCGTAACATGAGTGTCATTGCTCATGTTGACCACGGTATGGACATAATATGGTTGATTTATGTAAGATGCGATGAGGATTTTCTTTTTAGGATTTTTTTATACTATGTGATTACTGAATATAATTTCTCCACTCATCTGTGCAGGGAAATCAACTCTCACTGACTCCCTAGTGGCGGCTGCTGGTATCATTGCTCAGGAAGTAGCTGGTGATGTCCGTATGACAGACACCCGTGCTGATGAAGCAGAGCGTGGTATCACTATTAAGTCTACTGGAATCTCCCTTTACTATGAGATGACCGACGAGTCCCTAAAGAGTTACAAGGGTGTAAGGAATGGAAATGAGTACCTTATTAATCTGATTGATTCACCCGGGCACGTTGACTTTTCATCGGAAGTTACAGCTGCTCTTCGTATCACTGATGGTGCCCTTGTGGTGGTCGACTGTATTGAAGGTGTGTGTGTGCAAACTGAAACTGTGCTTCGTCAGGCTTTGGGAGAGAGGATTCGACCGGTCTTGACTGTCAACAAGATGGACAGGTGTTTCCTTGAGCTTCAGGTTGATGGTGAGGAAGCGTATCAGACTTTCCAAAGAGTTATTGAGAATGCTAATGTCATCATGGCTACATATGAGGATCCACTCCTCGGTGATGTTCAGGTGTACCCTGAGAAAGGAACAGTTGCGTTTTCTGCTGGTTTGCACGGTTGGGCTTTTACCCTAACTAACTTCGCAAAGATGTATGCTTCCAAGTTTGGTGTTGATGAATCAAAAATGATGGAGCGTCTTTGGGGTGAGAACTTCTTTGACCCAGCAACTAAGAAATGGACAGCTAAGAACACTGGCGCACCAACTTGCAAGCGTGGTTTTGTGCAGTTCTGTTATGAGCCCATCAAACAGATCATCAAAACCTGTATGAATGATCAGAAGGACAAATTGTGGCCTATGTTAGCAAAACTTGGTGTCACCATGAAGGGAGAGGAGAAGGAGCTCATGGGCAAGCCATTGATGAAGCGTGTTATGCAGACGTGGCTACCTGCGAGCACTGCCCTACTTGAAATGATGATATTCCATTTGCCATCACCATCCATTGCCCAGAAGTACAGGGTTGAAAACTTGTACGAGGGACCCCTTGACGATGTCTATGCTAATGCTATCAGGAACTGTGATCCTGATGGTCCCCTTATGTTGTATGTGTCGAAAATGATTCCAGCCTCTGACAAAGGAAGATTTTTTGCCTTTGGTCGTGTGTTCGCTGGTAAGGTTTCAACTGGAATGAAGGTTCGAATCATGGGACCCAACTATGTTCCTGGTGAAAAGAAGGATCTATACACTAAGAGTGTGCAGAGAACTGTGATCTGGATGGGAAAAAGGCAAGAAACCGTGGAGGATGTACCTTGTGGAAACACAGTGGCCATGGTCGGGTTGGACCAGTTCATCACAAAGAACGCCACTCTTACAAATGAGAAGGAAGTTGATGCGCATCCAATTCGTGCCATGAAGTTCTCTGTCTCGCCTGTTGTCCGTGTGGCTGTGCAGTGTAAGGTGGCATCCGATCTTCCGAAACTTGTTGAAGGTCTGAAACGTTTAGCCAAGTCAGACCCTATGGTTGTTTGTTCAATTGAAGAATCTGGGGAGCACATCATTGCTGGTGCTGGTGAACTGCATCTTGAAATATGTTTGAAGGATTTGGTGGATGATTTCATGGGTGGTGCTGAAATCATTAAGTCAGACCCTGTGGTCTCCTTCCGTGAAACTGTTATTGACAAATCTTCTCGCACTGTGATGAGCAAGTCCCCTAACAAGCATAACCGTCTGTATATGGAAGCACGACCTTTGGAAGAAGGATTACCAGAAGCTATTGATGATGGTCGTATTGGCCCACGTGACGATCCCAAGGTGCGTTCCAAAATTTTGTCCGAGGAGTTCGGCTGGGACAAGGATCTCGCGAAGAAGATTTGGTGTTTTGGACCTGACACCACTGGTCCCAACATGGTTGTTGACATGTGTAAGGGAGTACAATACCTTAATGAAATTAAGGACTCTGTTGTTGCTGGTTTCCAGTGGGCTTCAAAGGAAGGTGTTCTTGCGGAGGAGAATATGAGAGGAATCTGTTTCGAGGTTTGTGATGTGGTACTTCATGCTGATGCCATTCACAGAGGTGGAGGCCAAGTCATCCCAACTGCTAGGAGAGTCATGTATGCTTCCCAACTTACTGCCAAACCCAGGCTTTTGGAGCCAGTTTACCTTGTGGAGATTCAGGCCCCTGAAGGTGCCCTTGGTGGAATATACAGTGTCCTGAATCAGAAGCGTGGCCACGTCTTTGAAGAAATGCAGAGGCAAGGAACTCCTCTCTACAACATCAAGGCTTATCTTCCAGTCGTTGAGTCTTTTGGATTCTCGGCTACTTTGAGGGCTGCCACCTCAGGTCAAGCTTTCCCCCAGTGTGTCTTTGATCATTGGGACACCATGTCTTCCGACCCACTGGACCCAACATCATCAGCATTCCAGCTGATTGCTGACATACGTAAAAGAAAGGGTCTCAAGGTGACAATGACACCGCTCTCTGAGTTTGAGGACAAACTTTAAATCAACTCCATCCAAGATGGAAGCAGGAAGGTAACCATACCGCTAGTAATTTTGTCCTTTTGAAGTCATGGAACACTGTTACTTTAATCTATTACTCTGTTGTTTTCAGTTTCCATCTGTTGTCCTGTTTGGCCTTCAGGACCTGTTGTGTTCGAGGTTACATTGTTGCTTCTAAGTTTATTGCCCGACATTTGTTGTGGATGTAATGCTACACTTCTTTTCTTACACATCTCCCGACTTCCTTGTGCTTTTATCTGTTATTGGTTTGTTTGCTTGTCAGTTGCTTATCTCATCGCGAAAGATGTAATCATTTTACTAGTGATGTGTTGTTGGTGTACTGTAGCAGTTCATCGAGTAAAAACATCTTTGATTGCTGTTGATAATGAATCACACTTCAGAACATGATATCTGCACAGTTTTGTTCGCTGCATCACTTGTGAGCAGCTATCTGGTCGGTAAGTCTATGGAACTAACAATTCACGCTTGGTACATGGAGGTTTCTCGACTGCAATCGCTTGAACAAGGTTTCTCCGGCGACGACCATCAGGTAAGTCTGTGTTTTCTAAATTTTCTGGTAGTTCATCAGGTAAGTCTGTGTTTTCTAAGTCTGCTTAAACGTTGTCGTCGCTAATTCACTCCGCATCTAATCAAATCAATCGATCAACAACGCTCTCTCTATACAATCGTTGACCGAATCCCCACCGCACTCTCCATCACTTTCCTATTAACATGCGGATTTTGTTACGATTCCTTCTGTTCAACTCCGATCGCCGATTATCATCACTATGGCCTCCGCCTGCGTCAACAACGACGTTCTCCGTTAGTTATATACAGCCTGTTGAGATGCTGAAGCCTCTGCTGAGCATCGGTGGTGAAGGAGGAGATCCGTTTTTGTTTTCTCCGAAGGCTCCGAAATGTGCTAGTAGATGGAAGGAGATTTTAGGGTTGAAGAAGTTTCACCAGAACAGTATCAACAACAACCACAACAAGTCTCTGAAGTCATCAAGTTCATGACCAGAACTCGACGATGCAGACAGTTGAAAAGCACTCGGTCAGTCCGATATATATGTTGAAAAACAATCCGAATCCACCCCCACGGATGAGGCTAGTAAAGCCTCGTCCTGCGGAAGCTTATGCGGAGGAATGTGTCTGCAGATCAGAGTCAGGGCAGCACAGGAGTGGCAGCATTGGGGATTAATGTGGACAGTCCAAGGATGAACTCGTCTGGGAAGATTGTGTTTCACGGTTTGGATAGGAGTTCGAGTAGTCCTGGTAGTTTTAATGGTGGCCCGAGGTTGCATCTTGGGGGAATGGAATATTCGGCTAATTTCAGGGCGTCCACTGTGCTTAATGTCTCGGTTTGTTCACTTTCTAAGTCGGAGAGTGTGTCTGCTTCACAACAGGAGGGAGTTGAATGGTAAAAGCTACCAGTGTATCAGTAGTAACAACTAGGGATGCCCATCCGGGTGACCCGGATCGGGATCGATTTTTCTAGATTCGTGTGGATCGGAACCCAGAATTTGAAGAAAGGATGACTCGGGGACTCAATTTTTTCCTTTGTTTTTTTGTTTTTCCAGATTAGGACCGGACCCGGGTCGGGACCGGAAAAAAAATGAACCAGGGATCGAAAAAAAATAAAAAAGTGACCCGAGGACCGGAATTTTTCGGTCCAGTTTTGTGCATCCCTAGTAACAACGACAGCAGTGGTGGAAGGTATGGGTAGCAATTTGCCTCGCCGCCCTGCCCCTCCCCGCCCCATGATTAATCCTATTTAATTGCGAGGCATGGCTGAGCTGGTCCTCTGCGGTGGCGCGGGGCAAGGCATGATAATTTTGCCCCGTACGCAGGGCAGGACATGCCAGGTCCGACCCGCGAATGGCGGATTGCAGTTTGACTCCGACCTGCCCGTTGCCACCCCTAGTGGAAGGAGTCGAACTAGGGGTGACAATTTGCCCCACCGCCCTTGCCGCCCTGCACTGCAAGCCAAATGCGCCGCCCCGCCAACCCACCATGCCCTGCCCCCGATCTGCTCCGTTGCCACCCCTAAGTCGAACTGATCGATCAGCTTAACGGTAACGTCTGTCAAGTAGGAAAATTAATGTTACAGTGTAAATTGATCATCTAGGCTTCAGTTGCTTT
>JAWWMW010110515.1:0-10303 GCA_035048345.1 Echeveria elegans
ATAAGATTTCCATGTGTCGTGGATTTCAAAATTTTCTTGCTCTCTTGTCAACTTTGGATCAAAGTAGTCATACCTTCCATATTGAGTCGGCATGCCAAATTGAGACCTGAACTCAACGGGTATAGTGTGTCATAACTAGAAAATATTGAGTCTGCATCAAGGAAAAGGAAAAGGAAAATAGAAAATATATTTTATTGAGTCTGCATCAAGGAAAAGGAAAATAGAAAATATGATATATTCATAAAATAATTTCAAACAGGCAATAAACAGGTTGTTACTGGTAGCCATATGTCATGCCTGAAAACATGCCAGAAACCTTCTGACTAGTACAATCTAAACTAGTGATGTAGGAGTACCGCATTTCAAAATTTCACGGTTGATGCTCTGAGAATATAGTGCAGTAACAGTATCAGTATGCTTATTTTGTCCTGTTCCAACCGCAAAAGTAGTTAAACATAACTACAGTAGAAACAAATTAATGTATTTCATTGTCAACTGTCAAACACTAGTATTCATGCATTAGATTTAGAAGATCCGCTAAATTCGTGGTCCTAGTCCTAGTCCTAGTCCTAGTCCTAGTCTTAGGCTATATGATTTTGTATCCAGTAGCCCATTGATATGACCTAAGACCAGGAGACTAAAATAAATGTTCTTGCAAACAGTGTCACACACATGTGGCAACCTTCGACTGGTGACACCTTATAATAAAACCATTCAAAATACATTTATTCAAACTTAAATTATGACCTAAATTTGACATGTGTAGACAGTCGGCTGGTGGTTAATGATTTATAAAACCATACATAGTACATTAATTAGGAGTAAGTATGAATCAGGTTCATTTAGGTCAATTGTGATAATCATTTACTGTTCACTCCATTAACCAAGAGACACGTCACATGGTTTTTCTTGACCGTTTTTTCCGTTCAGCCTCGTTGCATGTGGTGATGAGTATTTTATTGTACCAGAAGGACTTGACTCGCAGTCTTCTTCTTTTTTGTTTTTTCGACAGAAAATCGGATGTAGGTGAACCGACATTATGAGGTTCTTTGGAGTGATCTGATCTCGAGTTCGACAGGAATCTTTGAATGGGCACAGCTGGAATGGAATACTCCTGCAAACAACACCTTGAAACCCACTTTTGTAGGCCCAACTTGGTGATCCTATTGCCCAACAAAAGTCCAACAAAAGATCGCTAGGTTACTACTACTTCACATTTCCCAAGCTATCTTTTATGTTCTTAAAAATTTCTGTTGATTTGGAAACCGATGCCGGGTTGATCACCTGCCATTATTATACAGTAGAAAGACTCTGAACTATACCGACCTCTACCGGGTACGACATTGAATGTAGTTTCAGAAAACCAACTGAATGGGACTCCTGCTACGAAGGCATTTCTCTACTTCAGGCATTCAGCTATAACATATTTCATCTGACAGAGCTTCTCATTAGCAACCTGCATGATCAGCAACCAGGCAAATTTCAGAATAACGTAGTTAACATGTACATATCTGCATTATGTGATCATTAGCATCAGTCCTAATTGAGCAATGAGGTGAACGTAAGTATGTATATCGATCATAAAGGCTTCTGGTTAGCAACATGCCATGCCATCAAGGCGTGTGTGTATATACAGAAGCATTCATGTATATAGAATTAAGTTACCTTGTGAACATTTGAAATTCGCTGCTGGGCATCATTTAGCTTGCTTTCCATTTCTTTCTCAACTTGCAACATGATCTTTTTGTGCTGCGCCTCTGCAAAAGTGCAGCACGAGGCAGAAGTTTTACGCAAGTATTCTAGAAATAATCAATTTCCCCAAGCTTTACGATGCCAAATCTAGCTCCTAGCTCCTAACTATGTCGTTTTGGAAGCAGCTTCTCATTTTGCTATCTGTTGCAGTTAGTGTAGTTACTTTTATATCAATCCGCTATCAAAGACTCTCCAGCCAAACAAAAGTTTACAGATCTATACACACAAAGTGCGTGTTTGGGTATGTGATATGTAATAGCATGAAAGTTTATGACATCTTACTTTGTTTCTCCAATGACCCCTTAAGCTCTGCCTGATCAGTTTCCATTTCTTCTATTGAGCTGATGGTACCCTGAATGTGCTGATTAATCCCTTTTCTAAAATTGTCATGAAATGCCTTCCACTGTTCCTGTTGTTCTGCAGAGATAAAATATGCTCAAGGTAAGTAAATATAACCATAAGCCTCTCAAGTGCCTTCAGGGTTAAAGATACTGTTCGATATTATGGATCAAAGTCTTCCTTGATGATGATTTTGTATAATTAAGAATGTATAAGCATTACCGTGGAACACTGTTTCCACATGCTTTCTTTTAGATTTCCCAATGCTTGCAACCTTTTCTCTGAAACATAATTTGCATCACAATCAGAAGCATGATCATGTGTATAAGATACGAGGAGTGAATTATTTCAAAAATAATAAAAAGAGAGAGCTTACAAGTCTGTCTGAATAAGAGATTTCACATGTTGCAAATGCGAAGTTAACCCTTCAGCCGTCGAATGCAAAATCTCAGAAGACTTCTTTCTTGCAGTGAATTTCACTTTGCTTTCTAGTTTCTTTAATGCGACAGCTAACATAGTCACCGCCCTATCATAGATTACAAAAACAGTCTTCTATCAAAGCAGAGTAACATTATGGCACACCCATCATTCTAACAGCTGTATTATAATCCACTGCAAGGTAGCACAAAACCTTGATAAACTATCATCTTCATCTTGACAGGAAGGAACACATAGTACATCATCTTCCTCATATGCTGCCGAAACAAAAAAATAATAATGTGAAAATTCAGAACAATGTGTAGCTTATTTCGTATCAAAAAGGATTTTTCACAGAACTTGAATCCTTTTGGGGAGGTGATGCTTCAGATTTTTTAACAACTCTTGTTTCTTGTTGACAACGAGGATGTTTCCCTCGATGAAGAAACAATTCTGGACTTTCTCTGTCAGAGATAACTTCTGGCGATGATATAGTTTGCTTTTTGCTGACACCTGCTAATGAGTATGTTTATTAAACTTAAAAATATGCTGCAACAATAAGAGAAAATTTGGGGAAAATTCATGTCGCTGAGTGCTACTAAACATGACTTTTCACCAGTAATATTAAGGATTTAACCACCATTTGCCTAGCACATCTGTTACCGACTAATAACCTTAAAATAATAACTATACCCAGTCCAGTAACATCTAAAAATCTAAAAGGAGATAATAGATTACCAAAAGAAATGGTTCAATTTTCAATAAAATTTAGGCAGTTTCAACTCAAATTTCTTTGACTAAATTTCCCATCATCACCCCGCTTCTGAGAATAAAGAGTCACCAGGTCTATTAAGAGCTTGCTAATCAGATATATATATATATATACTACATAAAAGGCCCAGATAAAGAGCTAACTGAATACAAAGCACTAACAGAGAAATTATATAAAAAGGCTGTCCGTCTGTTTCTGTGAACTGTATAGTACAAAATAAAATGGTTAGAGAGCAATCGTACCATCAAATCTCTCCCCAGCAAGTGAGTTATCTTCAGAACTGTCGGAGCTGCAGTCTTCATGAGCTGATTTGTCTAGACTTGTAGCAGGGGAATTTTCAGCAGGGTCAACTTCAACTTCTTTCTCCTCAGCATCATCCTGGTGGTTAATACATAAGAAAACCCAACAAAAGAAGGGAAAATGTAACCCAGCTTGATTAGAATAAAATAAATCAAGATTAAGGATACAGATGACTCGGCCAAAAATTTCGGTGAATTAAACCTAGATCTCGAAGTCTGCCAATCACCAAAGTTCCTTAATTTTACTCCCCTCAATATTTTTTCTTCCTCTATGGCAGCACTACAATTCCCTCTTACCTGGTCAATTTTTCCTGTAGGTTGTGGAGATGAGTTTTCTAAAGGTATTGTAGCTCTCGTTATCAAAGAATGCAAATATTCTTGTTGCTTGAATATGTTCTTAAAGGTTTCAAAGCTTTCATGAACCTCTTCATTTTCTTTTGTATGGATAGTTTTGTTAACTGACTTCCCTCCCTTTTTAGTACTTGTGAATGCTAAGCCTCTTTGGCGGGCCAGTTCTGGTACAATGCTCTCTTTGTCATTTTCAGGTTTGTGCTGATGACATTCTCCTGTGCCACAAAGGGATGCTGTTTTAACTGGAGATGTATTTCTATGAAAGCCCTTGTACTGGAGTGTAATCTCTGGAATTGTTTGACCTCTATCATTCAAAGGAGAGTTTTCATTTTTATCACCAAGCCCCGCTGTTTTATGAAGCGAGTCCCTTGATCTCTTTGTGTTAGTAGAAGCCTTTTTCTTGGCATCATTCTTCTCAACAAAGGAAATTTGGCGTGGCTCGATTCTGGCACCCTTTACCACTGCTCTCTTTACAACTGACTGGAGGGAAGTACTTTTTGGTTCCTTAAACCTGTTTTTGCCTCCAGTTTGGACAGCGGTATGGTTGTTCATTTTCTGGAAACTATGACCTAGTCCATTACCAGCTTTATTTGGTGACGATGGTAGAGCGCTCCTTTTAAAAGAACGAGTAACTGGCCTCTTCATAATACTATTTGAGATCTCAGAATATGTTTCAATGTGATCGGAATTCAACCCAGATTTAAAAGCAACATCACTAACATTTTTCTTAGGAGTTTTCGCATTATTACCTTCAGTGCCATCCATAAAATTTTCTGCTTCCTTTGCATGTGTTTTCTGACTGATCAAATGAATACCTGATACTGAACCTGCATTTATGGTCTGATCTTGGTTGTCATTTGACTCTTTTTCTTCTTCTGGCAAAGTATCAGACCCAAGTATCTCCAGTAGTTTCATCTTCAACGTATCACTGGGTCTCTTAACTGAATTATCCTTCGTAACTACCTTGTCAGGTACTGCCTCTTCTGCATCCTGTGGCGTGGTTTCACAGCTCATTGCCTTAAGATCCTGTTTTTTTCTTTTAGGAGAGTTTGAAGCATTCTCGTAAAACCCATTTAGCTTGTACTGGACCTTGGAGCCTGTTTTTGAAGTCCGATTTTCATGAACAAGGGTCTTCAAAGCTGATGGTTTATCTTTAGGACTGATCCACGGAGACCTTTCTTTCCCTGGAATGTTCGTTTCTTTCTCTGAGCTGGAGCCCCTATACTGCTCCTCAGGTATCCCTTCTACACGGGTTTTATGGATTTGTGTTTGGTGAAGGGCAATTGGCTCTGCACTCTTGGCTACTGAGCCAGGTTTATGCCTTACTCTGTGAGCTGAGGCCACCAAAACTCCTATTGACATTTTCTGGGACTGACTAGATGGATGGATATTACTTCCTAAACTGCGAAAGCCACCACATTCCTGGAGAATGTAATGATTAAGAATGCAGTTTTCCAACAGTTAATTTATAACAATCACTTCCACAATCTACTAGAGTTGATCACAATGAGTCAGAGACATGCTTACTTACCCTTCAGCTTGACAACTAGTTCAAAATAGAAACTAAAATATCAAAAATTCAATAACGTAGCCAGCCAAATAAACATGTACCAATGGGGTGCGATGTATTAATACTAATTATGCAACTTCAGTAGCTACTTACTTCACGAGATGGCAGCTTGGCAACCCCAACCATGGCCCCTTATACCTGCAATACCAAATTGAACATAAAACTCAAGGAGCCAATATACATTGAAATCAAACACAGAACAACATTCACAAGCAAAATCCCAACTCTGGCCAAAGTTACATCACTTTATCCTTCAACAAACCCTATAAAAGCATCTTAACTGTAGTCTGCATCTAAGCAATTCAAAGTTTCAGACCTATGCAATGAAATAGTTTCTGATGTGTCAGCCTCAAAATCACACAAAGGCACTCAAGCATGTCATTCATGACACCCAAATCCCAATTGAAGCAGAAACTGATAGAGCTCGATTTCCACCTAAATGAATGCCGTTTCTAAACCTATCTACACCTAAAATCACCAACACCATACGATAAAAAATATCAAATGGAAACACTACAAGCCGCATAACAGACTTAGAAACTGAGATACAAGTGCACAATTCAACCCCGAGAACGAACACATAACTGCCGTAGACGCTTACTAAGTTTCAAAATCGTCACAGATGGTCTGATTTCTGAAGTCACGGTTACCAGCAGCAACACGATCGGCTCCGTAAACACGACGATCGTAGATACGAACTTCGTATTCGGATTTCCGGCTGCAGATTGAAATCGATGAAAAACACCTACGCGCCAAAAAATGCCGTAGCGAGAAGACACAAAAAATGGAAAATGGAAAATGGAAAATGGAAAATGGAAAATGAAGAACTGAAACCGATGCTCGTTGTTAAACTGCACCGGATGCGTATTGCGCACACTCCCTCTTTTCGTTATTTACTGAAACTTCCTCGTTATTATCTTTATTTATAAATCCGCGCCAAGAGTTGCTTTTAGTTCTCTTCTTTATATTGATTGATAGAGGATATAAATATAATTCAAATCCAATTAATGGAAGCATTCAGGGTTTTTTCCCTCTTTTTTCTTCTAAATGGTTTAACTCCTACCTACATTATTAGGTCATGTGTGGGGTTCGAACCCTTTACCTTGGACTTTCAAGACAAGATTCTTACCACTAGACTACACCTTAATTGGCAGAAGCATTCAGAGTTCGTGAAACACCAACATCTCAGTCAACAGTTTCAGTACTTAACATCTAAACTGCTACTATTTCTCGTGCACAGTTAAGAAATTAGAACTAAATTCAAGGAGTGATTCAATGCGAAGAGAACAAAATATTGGATTGTTACTCTTAGAGTATGTTAAATGAACCTGTTAATTTCAATGAATTAAAGATCCTTCAGTTGGTACCAAATGTGTAGATAACAATGTTTGCCGGTGACCGCATTGTTTATATCTTCCCATAGTGGAGACCAATGTGGTGAGAAGAGACTGCAAACATGATCCACACGTTTCTTCCAGATGACTGAAGCTTTCAGCGGGAGGTTTTTGCTTTGGCTTTGGAATTTGTTCATTAGTTGCTTTCTTTTGTCATTCATTCTGCTCATACTTTCATGGGCATCTGTTGTATTTTTCTGAAGGCTGTAGCTAATTCAAATGGAGCCAAAACTAAAACTGAAAGCAACACATGCTTAGTAACCTTCTCCTGATCAGTGTCTGAAATTCCAACAAGAGTACGGTATCAAAGCTACCTAATCAAATTAAAAAATAAATAAAAAACACTGTTAAAGATTGTAATTCACTACTTCAGTAGCAGGATATCAGGTCCTGACTGAGTCCAGAAGTGACAAACAGTGGAGTCTGAGGGGGAGATAAACAAAAATATAACACAATTGACGCAGCTCAACTACATATATTTTCTTAATAACTTTAAACTTCTCTAAACATAACGTCCCAGACCTATGCAATCTAATAGTTTTGAAAATATGTGCTTGCCAGCCCAGCCAAGATGCATTAGGCTATCTAAAATCTATCAAATCTAAGTTGAGATCATCCACTGCTACGACTACGAGAATCGGAGAATGTGCGGAAAAAATAGGAAAATTCGCAGGATATACAGATAAAAAAAGGCAATCAACCAAACAGGCAAATGCTGTCAGCTTCAATCAACAGCCTTCTTTTAATATATATATTTATCTTTATACTGTACACACGATAAATACTGAACAGATACCATTAATGAATCAGTCTATATTAAAAGTCTTTCTATCAACCTTTCGCCATAAATCTATACGAGTGTGCAAGCGCAGTAATCTAAACTGAATTATGAACTAAAAGCTAAAGAAAGAAGTCGTTACCTTCTCTTTTTATAATTTCAATTGACACACAAATACACCATTTCTTCCCAATGAACTGGATTTGTGAGCTAGTGGAACTGCAGAAATCCATTACTATTATTATAAAGAATATAAATGGTCTTCATTTTGAATGTCATATGTGACTCTCCAATAGATCCGGTAGTATTATCTTTCCTGAATTATGAGGGTCTAGCTTTCCGAACTGATTGCATATCTGCATTATATCTTTCTCTCCAACTTTCCCCATTTCCTTGAGCTTGTAGATCACATATTCCGATTTACTGTTGCAAAAAAGGCAAAGCAGTGAGAGATGCTAGTAAGGTTCAGCTATTCAGCAAACATTTTAGTTCTGGAAGGCATCAAATGGAATCAGTTCCTGCAGTAGCCAAGATTTGTCAAAATAATTATATGATGTCTAATATCATTTGAAGAGTGTGATCAAAGACTCGTTCACAAGCCTGCAATCACTGCTAAACTGACATGAGCTAGACGAAAAATGTGTAGTGTAGTGCAGTCCACAACATTCATCAGAACTGATCTGATGTCACATCACATGAGTAGCAAAGGGCATATCCTGAAACAATAATACTTGTATATTGTACAAAACTGGAACTTAAATATAAACTAATGAAATCCAGTCAACACGATAGCTAAAAATGTATGGTCCAAACAAGAAGCTGTCTTATCCTACCATTAAATTAATTAAATGCACATTCGGTTACAACTGATTGAAGTTGCTGGCGTGATGCTGAGCATTTGTAGACACAACAACTTATTGAAATCTGAATTTCCCAGTCTCGGAACTACACATTCAACCACAGAAAACTCAATTTAACAAAATACCCAGCATGCATCCTTAACTAAGGACTGAAGATATTGAAAAAAGTATTTATAGCTGATGGTAACAGCACCTAAACTGCATCACAATTGGAGCTAAACTAAGCAGTTTTGGAATCCTAAAAATAGACAAGCGCAATCAGCTTGATTCAGTCAAACAAAATGGACGCGTGATGATAAAAAACACTACAGATAAATAAAGAAACTTCATACAGTCGCTGAGAAGGGTAAATACCTTATGAATCCATGCTGGTTGATATCAGCTGCAAGTAAATCCTCCACAGTAATACCGCGATGCAAGACGTACTTTGCAATCATCCTATGCCTCTTATTAACTCTGGCCTCAGCCAAATACAAGAAAGCCCTCGCCACAGCCAATGTAGAAACCAAAAGCCACACAGCAGCAAACAACTTTGTACCAGGAGTCAATGGGGCAATATCTCCATACCCAATTGTGCACATAGTCACTATACAAAAATACAAAGCGTCAACAACCGGATTTGTTTCGACTCCAGAAAAATTCTCTCTATTAAAAAAATAAATCATAATCCCTAAAACCAAATACAACACCAGCAAAACTATCCCTTGCCTGATAATCGACCCAGATTCAGTCTCGGGCTTCGTACACTCATCCTCTATAGCTTTCAAGTACTTCATAACCAACAAAGCCGGAGCCGTTTTCGACCTATGCAATCCACTTCTCCTCAAAGACGAGTTTGACCTTGTAAAACTCGAATCTTTGGGTTTTGGAAGGTCATTTTGAGGTGGGGTTTGGGATGAATGAGGCTGGATTTCTGGAAAGAGTTGTGGGGTTGAGTGAGAAACGGGGAGTTTGAAAGTGAGGCCGGTGGACTGAGTAGTTGAGGGTTTGTTGGAAAGAAGAAGAGCTTGTGTGTTGTCCATTGATGATGAAGCTCTTCAACTTTTTGCTGGGAATTTTTTACATGGACTGCTGGAGATTATTAAGAGTTGATGATTGTCGAGGAAATTGAAATTGATTATTGTATTGATTGGTCGAGTAGATGATGAAAGCGAAGTGAAGGGTCGCTTGCGTGGATGAACGTTGTGGTTTTTGGCAGAAGGCGAGGAGTTTTTTTTTTTTTTAATTTCAAAAAAATTAAATAGAGTATTATTTCCACCCAAATTATGACAAAAATGAATTTATATCATTTAATTATATTGAAAATATATTCTTCTCGTTTAGATCGTTTTGTTTTTAATATTTATATTTCTTATAGTTACGAGTGCAATTAGAAGCATGTGCAGCTAGAGAAACCCATCTTACATTTCCCACCCACCAGACCTCAGAGCTCATTTCACCATTGTGTCGAGTTTGTTTCGTGAAAAGAGTTATGATGAGGCGAAGGATGTGATAAGGGCTGCGGTTGTGGAAAAGGGATTGGGATGTTGTTGTGGGTGGGAAAGGTGGTGGGAGTGGGGATGTTAAGACTGCACACCAGGTGTTTGATAGTTTGCTCATGGTGAGTGTAAAATGTTTGACAAAGCATTGGATGTTTTTGAGGATATGGTGGATAAGGGGATGAAAGTTGATTATAGGTCTTGTACGTCGGTTGTGCTTGGGATGAAAAGGTATGCTGAGGTTGAGTTGTGTTTGAAGTTTATTATGCGAATGTTCAGATTAATGTCTATTC
>JAWWMW010110522.1:0-10303 GCA_035048345.1 Echeveria elegans
GTCGATCATTTGGCCGCAAAAATCCAATGCGGTGTCCGTTTGAGCTGAAATTTGGTCGGCACATGCGAAACGGCCCTAAGAACACAATTCCTCAGCTTTGCTCAGGATCTATGCTGTCCCGAGTCAATTCGGGATCGTTTAGGCCCTCAAATTGCTATATTAATGAAATTTTGATTTTTTTGATTTTTTTTTAATATTTCGAAACCATATGAACAACAATTCGGACAATTCGGGACGGATTAAGTGCAATTTAGATAGATATATTTATGTGAAATTTTTAAAAAATATTTTCGAAATCATAAGGATGAGGTGGAGGTATGAAAGAGAATAATTTGGTAAAAAATCGCATGAGATCCGCGGGGGTGCGGGGGTGAGAGGTGCAGTGCCCATCTCCCCGACACCCTTAGAAGTATTGATGATTTGCTAAAAGTCATATCATTTTCTGATTCTCTGCTGAACCAATTAGCTTCTTTTTAACCATCGGTTCAGCCGATTAATTCAGGTTCAATTTGGAATTCCCGGTATGCGAACCAGCAACAACTCGTAGATAAACGCGCAACGCAATACAATTTCTCTCTCTTCTGTTTCGGAATCGCACATTTGGGTCGAACCAGAAAATTTGCGGAGGCGTGATGAGAGAAGAGGTTATCAGCTCCGGCGGTTACATTGATCCCACTCCTGCTGTTAGGTGTGTTTAAATTTGATTGCTTGATTCGTTTTCGTTATCAATTTACTGGATCTGATCTTTCTTGAATTGTTAGCTAGGGTTTATGTCACTTGTAGTACCTGATTATGTTTTTCACAACTCAAAAGCGTAATTCTAACTTGCTTATAGTTGTCCACAGCTTTTGGTATTGCTAATTTTTTCGAATTTTTGTGGTGTGGTCACTGTGGAATTGTGTGAATATGATGGAAAAGGGAGGAGTGATTTGTAGGAGTAAGATGGAATTGAATCTATTGATTTTATTTATTTATGAAAAAAATGCGTGGTTAATTTGCAGTTCTGCTGGGAATTCATCCCCTGCTGTGCCTGCTAACCAGAGCAGGATAGATCTGTCTAATCATGGATATGGATCCAAAGCAGCAACTTTGGCAAGTGCTGGTTCCCCTCAGCTTCGTCCTTCACTGAGCACGAATACTGGCTGCTCGGCTTTTGGATCATCTCACACTTCTTGTAGTTGTAGGCCATGGGATAGAGGGGATTTACTGAGGCGCTTAGCTACCTTTAAACCTTCTAACTGGTCTGGAAAACCAAAGGTGTAAACTTTTATTAAGTTTTGATGTTTGAAAAAACTATGGTCATGTGTGAGAATCAGAATCGTTTTTTATGATATTTAAGATTGTGTTTTATTTTTGGGGAAAATGGTAAACAAAATTTGTGATATGCTGGCCTGCACTTTTCTTCACTGTCCCTCATCAGTTGCTCTAAATCTTTGGCAGATTGCATGTTCTTTGGCTTGTGCTCAAAAAGGCTGGTTGAGTACCGAGATGGACAAAATTATGTGTGAATCATGTGGTGCATGCCTTAGTTTTGTCATGCCGCAATCTTGGCCAGCTTCTAAAAGTAAGCTTTTAGATTGACCTCTTGCAGTACAATCATTTTGGCACTACCTCACTTTTGTTTCAGATGTAATTGGCAGAGTATATTACCCTTATAAAATTAGTTCTCTTGCATTAAGGCACACCTTAATGCAAATTGTCCTCTATATTTGACCGTATAATTTATTGGATAATCTCTCTGCCGATCCATGTTTATCTGTCCCATAAATGATTTACATCATACATACACTCCTAAATGGGTCTCAATTCTACATATCTAAACTTTTATCCAAGGGTAAGTTCTTGTTTATTTGCGTCTGTCTGTTTATACTCTAGGCATTAAAACTTCGATTTTCCTCACGGTTTTTCCTTTTTCGGCTAAAGGGGCTGCTGATGCATTCTTCAAAAAGTTAGATGATGCACACAGAGCAACATGTCCTTGGAAAGGAAATAGCTGCCCAGAGAGCTTGGTGCAGTTCCCACCCACTCCCCAGTCTGCTCTGGTTGGAGGTTACAAGGATAGATGTGATGGATTGCTGCAGTTCCAGTGTCTTCCCATTATTGCTGCTTCTGCTATTGCACTGGTCAGAGAATCTCGAGGACCGCAAATAGATCAGCTTCTCTCTCAGCCTCCAACTGGTTCTTTTGGCGATATAGACTATAAAACTGACACCTCCCTTGAAATTGAAAGCTCTCAGGATGATGGATTTAATTTATATTTCCGTGTAAGATACTTTATCCTTTCAACGTTTCAGGTTTCAATATAAGTCTGTGAGTAATGTGTATTTATGGTTGGTCCTTCAATTTTAACTATTGACAGGCACAAAAACTCATAAGCTTGTGCGGCTGGGAACCAAGATGGCTTCCCAATATCCAAGATTGTGAAGAGCATTCAGCCCAATCTGCTAGAAATGGGTATTCGTTTGGCCCTTCCCATATCCAACGTCCTGCTAGGGGTCATGCACTTGGAAAGAGTGCACTTTCTATGTCTACCAAGAAAGATACTGGAAAGAGCAAAGTGTTAGGTCGTGGGTCTAGATGCGAATCCAGATCACCTTTCTTGGACTGTAGCCTATGTGGCGCTACTGTTAGAATATTAGATTTTCTTACTGTTCCTCGCCCAGCTCAATTGTCAGTCAATGATGCTGAAATCCCTGACACTAGCAAAAAAATGACTCTGACTCGTGGGGCTAGTGCAGCCAGTGGAATCAATGGATGGGTTCCGGCCGATGAATCTGAGAGAGAACAAGCAGAAGAAGTAGCAACAACAAATAAGGGAAAGTCGTTGGCCAACTCAGATGTTGATTTGAACCTTACAATGGCTGGGGGACTGACTTGCATTAGACTCAGAACCAGCGGGAATCATGAATCTACGCAAGCATTTGATATCGGTAAGGATTTGATTATCGGACAACCTGCTGGTAGTGAAGTTGGTGATCGTGCAGCTTCATACGAATCACGTGGCCCTAGTCCACGGAAGCGTAGGTTGGAAATGGGTGGCAGTTCAAATGATAGGCCACTTATGAGGATGCATCCAGCAGATAGTGTCGAAGGGACTGTGGTTGACTGTGATGGCGATGAAGCCACTGATTGTATTCAGTATTCACCCGGACCTTCGAAGCGTGCTAGGGAGATTGATGTGAATGAAAATTGTTCCTCATATCAGAGAGAATCATCTGCTGCTGGTCCCAGCAATTCAGTAGGTTTTGAAACTTATGCAGAAACAAATAGATTTCCCTCTTACCAGCAAGAAAGTGATTATGCAGTAGGATACCCTGCCACCCGTGACTCAACTAGGGCATCTTCTGTAATCGCAATGGATACTGTCTGCCACAGCGCAGATGATGGTTCCATGGAAAGTGTTGAGAATTATCCAGGAAATTTGGATGATGTTCACTTCCCATCGTCAAGCACATATGGGCAGTTGGAAATGAATGAGGCGTCAGACCTAAATTATAGCACTCAAGCACAGCAGAGCATTTGTTTGCAACCTGGCTCTGTAGTAGGACGCGCTGAACTGGGTGGGAGCACTACTAATGATGGAGGGGAACTCTTCAATGTAGGGGCCACTACTCCTCAAGCCAGGGGTGGCATTAGTTTTGGCGTTAGTGGAGGAAGTGTTGGAATGTGTGCTAGTCATGAAGCAGAAATTCATGGAACTGATGCATCTGTTCACAGGGCAGATAGTGTCGTTGGTGATGTGGAGCCGAGAATTGAGGATGCTGAAAACCAGGGTCAGACAGGTGAGTCTGCTCCTGATCCAGGTATAATGGATGAAATTGTTCCCGAGGAGATAAATCTGGAGGACCCTCATGGGGATAACCAGGAGTTATTATCAGTATCTGTAGAAAGAGCGGATAGTGGTTCAAAAATTGGGGGCTTTGCGAAGGCAGATTCTGGTGAGAGTGGTGACAAAACCAGTAAAAATCAGAAGTTAAGTGAAGAGCAGATAGCCCATCCATCTCTCTCATGCAATGCGATGGTGAATTCTGGTTGCGAAACATCAAGGAAAGAGGTTACAATGGCTTGTAATGTCTTGGCTGTTAATGGAATTGGTAAGCTCCTTCCGGCTTCTAGCCTGTGATGCAGTATTAATATTACGATAGCCATATTATAATACTTTAATTGAAAACCATGGTTTAGAATGAAAATTGTGTGCATTAGCAGCTAATACATAGACTCTTGTAGTGATTCCCTTGTTAGCTGTACATTTTATTTCTCAACACATGACTAATTACTGGATGTCGATCTATTGATTTAGGGCCACCAAAAGGGGACAACAATTATGAAGAACCAGTTGAGTTTGATCCAATTGTTCATCACGACCAGCATTGTCCTTGGGTCAATGGAAATGTTGCTGCTGCAGGCTGCAACAGCTCCAGCCTCAATCATGTTGACGCTGGCGCGCTTTGTGGCTGGCAGCTCACTTTGGATGCTCTGGATGCACTAAGGACCATAGCGGCGGCGGGACCGTCAGAATCAGCTGCATCGTTGTGTAAGGTGGAAAATTCTCTGTTTGTTTTCTGTATGAGAATTGATATTATTTGATGTGCTTGCTGGACCTAATAGTAGAAGAAACTACTCATTGTCATTTGAATTGATCGTGAAACTAAGCAGCTTTATGAATGAGCGTTTTTGGTGTGTTCATTGCAGGCTGAAGTTGAGGACCTTCGATCTAGTAAAAAGCTACTTAAAAGCCCTTCAGTGAACCAAGGTCATTTGGAACATAAGTAAATCATAGTAGTTGGAGGTAAATATTCGTCCTCCTGTGCAACAGGTGGTGCATGCTTATTATGGCTGGAATACTATTTATCCAACTTAAAGTATAAGATTATGATTAGCCTCTGATGATGACGAGTTAAATTTCTGATAATTAATTTGACAACAACAAGTGTTCCGCATCTCAGACTTGGAATGTGTCTTTTGGTTTATTGGGCCATTTTTGATTGGTATTTATCAATGAGAAGACTCATGTTGGGTGTTCTGTCATGCTGGTTTTTTTCTTTCATCAATATAGTTGTAATATAGACATGTCTTTGTTAACTGTTTAAATGACCCAAATTGATTGGTGTTTCTTTAACCCAGACTTTATCGGGAGGGGTACGGGTGCGGAAAGGAAGAGAGCTTGTGCAGGCTGGTGAAGAAAATGGGAAATAAATCAGTTAGAGAAGACAACAAAGGCTGTTTAGCAGTACTTACTTTTTATTACTGTTATTTGTTTGATCACTTGGTGTGGTATGGTTTTGGATCCTTCTGCTCTGTTCTGTGCATGTGTGTATTTAAGTGTATTTAAATGTGAGAAAGGTGCACCGTAAAGGAAATGCAGAATGCCCATAAATAAATGGGAACAATTTTACCAAGTAAATGTGCTTGTAGTTGTACTGAGTCAGAAATTGTAAATGATGATGATGTTTGGTGGCTCTTTGCACTTGCACATTTGACCGATCGTCTCTGTAAATTGTAATGAACACGGCATGTTCGTGCCAGTTTTTGCAAGGCGGTTCTGTCCCAAGTCGATATGCAGTTCGCAAGGGGGGCTCTTCCCGCCTTCTCCGAGCCGCTAGTCGGATCACTCACTTGCCTCCTTCCTCACATCACGCCCCGCATCTGCCCAAGGTTTGTACAAAATTTTCTACTGCCCGGTCTTTATTTCTTGTTTTGTTCTACGTCTTAGGGGGGTTACTTCACTAGTATTGAATCATGTGTTTTTTATACCGTCCCGAAAGCAGCATTTTTACTATTGATGCATTGTTTGGTGATTAGTCCGTCTTTGGCGTTAGCCAATTGTACAATGAAGGCTTGGCACCTCTTGCATGCGCCACCAACACCACAACAGCAGCCCATGCCCAACCAATCGTTGAGGTTCATACCTTTACTTTTTTTTTTGACATTGAATTACATCGGTTATAATAGTGAAAAATCAATATCATTAATTACATCTAACTTCAAATTTATCACATCTCACACCATGCGCCTTCTATACCCATCAATCTTCATTATATATCACCGACTTCATTATTTCACGCGCACGAATAAGATTTAGTATATGTTGGTTTGAGCTCTCGCTAGTACTTCCACATGTGTAAGGGGGAAAATGACTAGTTTCACGATAAGTGGTGGGACAATAACAACCTTCCACACAATATTAAGCAGGAAGTTAACAAGGGTGTGACTTGAACACTTATCGAAAAGAGTTCAAACCACTTGGACAATAACAACCTTCCAGTCAATAGTTGAGGTTCATACCTTTACCTTTTGAATCTATATATTTTGGTGCTTTTTTACTCCATCATAAGTTGCTAGACTTACGTTTACGTACATTTATTACTCGATTCCCAGTCGTTGTTGTATATATTTACTGCTTTTTAAAAGTTGCGTCTCAAACATGTACAAATCGATGTGGAACTTGGAAGGACATTTTCCCCAAAACCCCATTTTAATACATTGCTTGGTAATAGATTACGGGATATGGTTGTCGCAGAGGTACTTTCTTAGTGTATGGCTGTATGCTTCTTGTTGGAATACCTTCGTAAGTATAATTATCTGACAGAGTACGGGTTACTTCCCTAAAAGAATGCTTTACCGCTATTTGAATTCTTATTTCTTATTTTCATCGGTCCACCAATCTCTTAAGGCATTGTGAGTTGTGACGGCTCCTATATTATTCGCCATTGAAGAGTTTCCTGATCAACTGCGCAACATTGTTGATAAAGGCTTTGAGGACCCTGCCAATGTTGAGATTGTAAGTACCTAAAAACATGGTCTGTACTCGTTGTGAATGTTATTTTGGACTAGAGGTGAGTCCGTCGTCCCGACGGAGCCGCGACATGAACATATATTTTTTATATCTTCGTTTGATTCTCCAAGTTCTTATCAACGTTTGCTACTCTAATTTTAAGTTTTTAATTTTTAAGATATTTTTATTCTAATGTCTTCATTCGATTTCTCGATGCATAAAAAACATGCAAAACTAGCATCAGGAGACTGCATAAAAAAACAGCATATTTATTTATAGAGGTAATGAGGAGAGGCTAAATCCACCATGTATGTTAACTGACATCATTTTTGTTAACTGTGCAGCTGGCCTCCTCTAGAAGCCAATGGAATTAACTGGAGAAAAAGACTTACTTGCTTATGTGCACCACCTTAGAACAAACAGAGGCACAGCCGCCATGGCTGTTATGCCTGCAAATTTGGTAAATATTTGACTATAAGTAGTTGGTTGTCATCTTTGTATCAGGTGAAATTTATTACTAGTCCTCTGTGGAATCTTCACCAATGATCAACTCCTCTAGTTCTCCTCAGAAGCAGCTAGCTACCACGTCTGCATGCTGGCACCATCACCTGAGCTACCAAAGCCATCAGGACCAAACTTAGCTTCAAGGTTGATATATGGCACGTGAGACTTCCTTCACATGGCCCCTGTGCTGAAGTCAATATAGTTTCAAGAAATTTGAATGGTACAAAGCAGCCAAATAAGACCCAAAACTGACCTTCCAGAATCCAGAACAGATCCCAAGCAACCCGACTGCCGGCATGATATAAATTACTTGCCTACCATTATTATCGTTCTTTGTATACACAGTACAGTTTCTTTTACCTAAAAGCTGTTACATCTCATTACAAGTTATAGTTTTGCAGATCATTCATTAGAGCTACACATGGGCTGCTACGTGCCGTTCAATAACAGAAACTTGGACTCGAGTTTTTTCCTATTCAGACCAACCATCCCTGTTGTCGATGACCTTGTATATTCCCTTGAGCAGTTCTCTGTTTACACCGAGACTCAAGGTTGTGTCCACAGCTGCATATTCAAAAGCATTCATGGGAGTTTGGTATGTTCAGTTCCTTCGTTGACGTTTCTTATAATTCAGTTCACGTCTTATGTAACGTATTTTAATGTATGAACTTCGATGGTTCAGGTCATATGGTATGGAGCGTGGATCAAAAGATCAGACGAGGCCAGAGAACTACTTAAGGCCAACTTGGTAACTAATTTTATCCTTTGTATCAATCATATTTATACAGTTGTTTCAGTTAAGATAATATGCATAGTGTGCAATTGATGATGCATGCAGATGTCGGTCCTCTCGAGGATATCAGACTTAGCGGTCCTAATAGACAATAACTTCTTCGAAGCATATGCTGGTGAATCAAAAGACGGTTCGCCAGTGGCAGTCATATCCATAGGCAACATTGTATCTTTAAATGGTGCAGTTCCATACGAGGAAGGCATAGAGAATCTCTCATATGCATTCTTGGCATTGTTCAGATCATGTTTTTCACATATAAAGGGCATATCAGCAGGTGTATGTCTCAAAAGCAGCACGACGTCAAAACCTAGAGTTGCATGTTTAAATATATGGGACTCACTCCATGCATGCTACTCATGGATATTGAATTCTGATAGTCGGAGCAAGTTACAACCTTTTGTTGATCATTTATCGATTGATATCAAGTATGACATATTCAAAGTAGTGTCTGTTAGTTGTGATGCTGGTTTGAGTTATCAGTTTCTTCCTCAGAAGATGCTGGATAATAAAGCTGAAGAATCAGATGAAGCATAGAACAAAGAATAAGACATTTGAGAGATGCCATTTGGAAAATGGTTCTGTTTTTTGTTTTTTGAAAGAGTTCCATAAACTTGTTTAGTGTGTTTGAAATTATTTGAAGTCTTTTGATGATAAAAGTTGTTGCTAATGGTAGTACATCGAATCATAGCCAAGAACCATGAGGTGCCCGGCCCTAAACTCTATAGGCCTATTCCTTGTTCCTGGTGTGAGGAGGATGGTCAATGGTCAAAGTGGTGGATGATGTTTGAAGATTTCTAGGAATATAATAATGTACCATGTTTAAACAACCATGGAAGATTGCACGTACTCCAGTACATATCATTTCATGCTGATAATTTAAGGCGTAGTGATGTGAATGAAAGATGCCATCACCAATCAGAGGTCCTCATGGAATTCTGTGCCGGACTGGTCATGGGTGTATGTGTCGCTTGACTTGACTCGACTGACAGCAGCACGAGCTACACTTTGTATGTGATAGTGTAGTACTAACAATGTGCATAATTTACCGCTAGAAAGGATTCTTTGAGGATTATAAATTTATTTCTGGACGTAATGATCAAATTTCAATTGTTGATTTTGATTAAATTAATTATTGAGTTTGATAACTTTACAATCTCAATCAATTCGTGTTTTGTGCACACTTTATATTTTGTGTTAATCCTTTTTTTTAATTTAAAAATATTTTAATTTCAACCATTAATTTAATCAAAATTAATAATTGAAATTTGATCACTCAAATAATTTGTGATTTTCAAAGGAACCCTTCTCTCTACCGCTATTGCCACTCATTTTTTCACTTTAATCTTTTGGCAATGGATCATATAAAAAGGCTTCTTAAAATAGAAAATATAAAGAGATCTTGATCATTCATCTGATTCATCTTACGTCCTAAATTAGATCATAATATTAAATGATATTTAAATAAAAATGGGCAAATATGGAAACACACAATATTTGAATAAATAATATTATATTCTACATTAATCCATACTATCTTCGACATTTTTAATGAATATCTTTCTCATTATCACAGTATAAAATCACGTTTGAAGAGATAATATCATGCCGATCCAAAAGAGATGAGCCATGAAATTCCTGTCCCCTATTTGATGTACATAATTCATGAATCTGATGCATTTTTTCATGTACAATTTTTTTGTCCCCTATTTGAGTTTTATAATTCCCGACTTATCTACATTACATACATGACAAACGAATCGCCGGTCAGATTGGATGCGTATGAACTGGTGAAGATTCCAGATCTGATGAGGAGATGATTATTAAAATTCAACAGGACGATTATACCCTTTTGTATGGTTTAATATTTTGTTAATATAATTTAATTTTTAATAACATAAATTCAATATCTAATCATAACAATTCATTTACGTAATCTAAATTAATAGTATAGTCACAACTTTTTTATCTGATCTCTTCCCTAATCTTTTTAAGTATAAGAATGAAAGCAAAGACGAGAAAAGAGGAGGGCATCGATTCCTAAAAGTATCTTTGACCCCTTTTCAAGACACACACACTTGTACTGTACAGTGTCTTATATCACTCAAAATCTTTCATTTCATATCATATCATTTCATCTAACAAAAGACAACAGTCTGCATTCAGTGAATATCATGGGACCATTGAAATCAGTCAATAGTTGCATTGCAACTTAAATCGCATTTCAGGTAGTT
>JAWWMW010110543.1:0-10303 GCA_035048345.1 Echeveria elegans
CATCGTACCAATCAATATGAATTCATTAACAAGTATAGATTCATAAATCAACAAGTTGCAAAGAATTGTATAGCACAGAACAGAATAAATGAGAACTAACATCACATGTCATATTTTCAAAACATGACAAATAAACAAGAAGTAATTTATTAATCAAGAAAATAAAGTATAGATTCAGACAAAAAATGCCAACAGATTCCAAGCAGGTTTAGCACCATACACAGAAAAGGATTTGTCAAAGAATGAGATGCGGATTGTTTCGAATGACAATACATCAATGCAACTTTTTTAAACTGTTACAGTTACACATAATAAAATGACAACTGAAACCCTAAAAACTTAGTAAGAAACAAAATGAAATGTTAAAAACTTTAAACCAGAGTTTCCAACTCTTTTCGCTTTAATTACGAAGTGGCGAATTAATGTCTAAAATAAGTAAACATCCACATACCTTGGCCAGATTTGCTTCATCCCAATTCCTTTATGGAACATCTTAGCTAATTGGTAATGGTTGACCCTTGTTCGCAGATAATATAAAATATTGGCTCGCAATTGTCAGATCCCTTTTGACTCCAATTCCTTTGAGATGCATGATACCTAGGTTATAAAATCCTTTGCCTGCCAAACAATAGTTATGGGGATGAGTTCATAGAGATTCCTCAATAGATATCTGAATATCTTGGCTTAATGGAAGGATAAATCAATCTGAAATTCAAAACAAGTTTTTAAATATGTATACGGGAAGTTCAGGGTTTAGTTAAGAAGTCAAGGTAAAATAAATTAAATTCTACATAATCTTAACTCAAAGTGCTGCCACTCGCTCGCCTTGAGTTGAGACGACTTCAACTGAAGTTTGAAGGATTCAACAGTACAAATATCGTGATTAACGACATCAAATTTCCGATGAAAGTATTTAATCTAGAATCTTAATCCCACTATGTACCAAATTAAAGAAAACTGACATCCCATGTAGGTGCAATCATGCTCAATGATTTCTGATTTCTTACACCCACCTTGTAACTATAACAGTTAAAACGTGCAAACTGAGAAGTAAAAGAAAACTATAGCGGAGGGATGACTCACTTTGGTGACATTCTTCTCGACTCCATAGCCTTTAAAATATAAATATCCCATACCACTGTAAGCAGAATAATAATTTAACTTAGTTGCCTGCCGTAACCACTCAAGCGCTTTAGTGTAGTTCGCTCAACATCAATTCCCCTTGCATATATCTCAACAAGAATTTCCATAGACTTCGGTCCCCCCTTCTCTACAGCCTTCAAAAAGCACGACAATGCTTTTTTATGATCACGTCTCAGTCCCCTCAGTCCATAGAAATGAAAAATCCCAACATGATGCATGGCTTCTGAATTTCCTCTATCCGCTTCATATTCCAGAATCTGAAATTCCTCATCCTCTTCACCTTTTGCAAGTTTAGTCTTCTCAGTTCCGCTGTGAATCCTGACAGGTTCCATCAGTGGCGAGTCCTTTGAAATCATAAAACTATTCACAGCCAGTTCCGCTATTTCCGCATACAATGCAACAACTTTATCATACATCTGCAACACAGTTAGAATTTACACCTCCTAATATTCCTCAACTCAATTTCAACCACGAAAAAAAAGTAAACAAACATTAATTCCTCACCTCCTGCCTAAAGTAAGTATAAGCTAGGACCAACTTAGACTGAACATTACCGTCATCAGCCGCGAAATGATAATACAACAACGCCTTAGCTTCATCCTTACCTCTCATCAACCCCATAGAATACAAAAACCCTAACACAGACTGTGCAAGAGGATTTCCACCCATAGCAGCAGCCTCAATCTCAGCCGAAGCCTCATCCATAGCTAACGCATCGTCACCGCTAGCCGACTTAATCATCTTCGACAAAGCGGAATAGTATTCAGAATTCTCACCAATACGATCCTCCTCATCCTGTTCAAACAATGGCCGCCACGATCCAGGATCGAAATCGTAAGCAGGCTTCATATCAAACGCGCCGAGATCGGAATAGTACCTTCGTTGCCGTCGTCAATTTGGGGTCGGCAAGTGAAAGGGAGACGACGGAGCTTACCCGGTGGAATTCGAGCTGAGCCGGAGAGGAGACAATAGAGCTGAGCGAAATTCGAGCTGAGCAGATCTGGTCGAGTTGGGAGGGGCGGACGGTTCTGTTCGCGTTCGTCGATGGCTGGAATGGGGCAAACCCGTCTGTTATGGAAGGAATGAAATATTAAACATTGGAATGAAATTAATTAGGTTCAGGAATCCTCATTCCATTCCATGGTCCAACCAAACAATTCAATTTGTTATTAAGGAATGGAATGAGCTCCTAATCCATTCCATTCCCCCCAACCAAACACAACATTAGTCTAGATTTAATGAGACTTTTTTTTAAGTAGGACCGGGACAGAGCAATCAATTGGGTAAAGAGCACCAATCTGTGCAAAGACAAGGCTGATAGTGGGCTTAATTTCAGGGATTTGGAATTGGTTAATGTCGATCTTCTGGGGAAGCAATTTTGGAAACTATACTCTAATCCATCATCTCTCATTAGTAGGTTTTTTAAAGCAAAATATTTCAAAGATTCAGATATTATGAATGCCTGGTTGGTATCTCGGCCCTCCTTTGCTTGGCGGAGTATTTGGAACGCAGGATGTTCTCTGAAAGAGTGAATGGGCACAAATGCCGACGGTAGGCCTTGCTGGAAATAGGGTGAACAATGAGTATTTTCAATAAGCTCGGCTTACCTAAAGTTGAGAGACATCAAAGAAGCAAGCTTGGCTAATATTAATGGTGATAGTTCAGATAGGAGGGAGGTGAAGAAATTTTGGCGCGCGATTTGGAGATTGAGAATTCAGAACAAAGTCAAGGTTTTGACTATTCCATGATGCATTGCTAATAGCCAAAAATCTAAGGAGGCGAGGTATAGAGGTGGAGTTGACCTGCAAGGTTTGTGATTATAAAGAAGAATCAGCGGTGCATAGTTTCATAGACTGCTGGTGGGCGGAGATCCCCTTCGGCTAGAATGGGTCTGTCTTCATATTGGGACTCACTCAAGTTTGACAACATGCAGGATTGGTTGTGCTATTGCTTCAAGAGAACTTCTCTGGATATTATGGCCCTCATCTGTTATGGAGCTTATATGATTTGGCGTAATCGCAATCTGGTGCTTAACAACCACGAGGCCCTGGATATTGGTAGGTGCTCAGCTTTTGCTAAAAACAGTGTCTCACTTTTCGCCAGTCCTACCTTCAAATTCTCAGTGCTTGGTAATGAAGAAGTTGGACATTGGATAACCCCCATCGGTAATGGGCTTAAGATCAATTGTGATGGTTCCCTGCTTAGTGTGTCAAACACCGGATTGGTATGGGATATATAATCAGGGATTCTTTTGGGGTTGTTATTGGTGCATTTGCGGAGTTTGATCTCAGTGTGTCCTCTAGCATTGATGTTGAAGGCTTGACTCTGTTGTTGGCCATCAGATGGGCGGTCAAAGAAGCAAGGGCTGAAGTTATCTTTGAAACGGACTGTGCGGCGGTGTTTTCGATGATTCAAAGCTTCGGAGGGAGGTCTCAGGGTAGTAGGCCGTAGGTAGCGGATTGCGCTGAAGCTTTTGCTGTAACTGATGGATGGAGGTTGTCACTTGTTGGAAGGAAAGCAAACGTTGCAGCAGATGCCCTGGCAAGAAAAGCTGCTAGTGAAGGATGGAATTGAGTTAGCTCAACTGCTATTCTTTTGTGGCTCAGGGACTTTCTGTAGCTCCGTCTTTTCCGAGTTTTGCTCGTGTGTGGCGGTCGTTGGTCGCTTTATTCAATATGATTAATCAAAAAAAGAAAAGAATTGGGCCAGTCCCGGAAGGCGGATGTCATGAGTCCAAAATTGATCGTACTATCCGAGTCGCTCAAATTAAACAAGTAAGAACCGTTTATATTGAAACGATCAATGAGCGACAATCAAAGTCACAATCCCGCACGGATTTTAGAAATCGACCGTCGATAACTTCCAAAAATCCAACGGTGGAACTCGTTGAATCCAATTGATTGCTTTCGTTCAACCCAAACAACCAGAAACCGTTAGATTAGAACAATCAATGATTCCAAATCAAAGCCACCATCATGCACGGATCACGAATAATAACCGTCGATAACCTCCGAAATCCAACCGCTGAAAGGCCATCTCCAAAAGCACACTCTGCATATAAAAACCCTTATCACACAAATCGCACAACATCATCATAAAACCATCGCCTGCGAAATTGAATTTCAAACATCAAAATGTCAGGTCGCGGAAAGGGTGGAAAGGGGCTCGGAAAGGGAGGAGCGAAGCGTCACAGGAAGGTACTCCGCGACAACATTCAGGGAATCACCAAACCGGCGATCCGACGTCTGGCGAGGAGAGGAGGTGTGAAGCGCATCAGCGGGCTGATTTACGAGGAGACTCGAGGAGTGTTGAAGATATTTTTGGAGAATGTGATTCGTGACGCGGTGACCTACACAGAGCACGCGAGGAGGAAGACTGTGACAGCAATGGACGTGGTTTATGCGTTGAAGAGGCAGGGTAGGACTCTCTATGGATTCGGAGGCTGATGGATGGGTTGCTGTTGTTGCGTTTAGGGTTCGGATTTGTGTAAATTTCGATTTGGGGTGTTTCCTTTATTGCGTCGTTGTTGTAGTCTGTAACTTGATCTAGTTGGGTCGAATGGGTTCTCTACTTGTGGAATTGACTCTTTCGTTATGGTTTTTTGTTTTTGTTTTGTTGCAATTTTAAGTAATCGTGATGATTGTCATAAGTTGAATTAATTGAGCGATTTCCGATGTGTTTGAGATAGAATCGGAGGGCTTCGTGGAATTGGTATCTGAGGGAGGAATGGTACTTCTGGGGCTCAAATGCAATGTTTTGATCCGATTAATCCTTCAAATCCATCACTCGAATCCTTGTTGTTTGTGAGATTTCTATTGCTCACTATCCCATTATATATAGAGAAAATTGTGTTATGTGAGGTAAAACTAGGAAAAGGAATGAATTGAAAGTGAATAGATTAGAGTGAGTATAAATGTGAGTGAAAAAATTTCTATTTAAAAAAATGTGATTAGTTTGGAACGTCTAAAAAAAGAAAGGTGAATTATATAATGATACGAGGGATTATATTTCGAGTATTTGATGTTTATGAACTCTGTTTTGTTTGTAGAGTAGATAATTCAAGATGCATGGAAAATTTCCATCTTCGGAGTTTCCACAGTTTACCACCACCAACAGGGTCACTACTAAATCCACAATGGCCATATCCGAACCAAAGGCTGCTGCAAGGCGGAGCAAGCCATTCGATATATGCCTTTAAACTTGTTTAGAACATGGGCCGCTCAATAGTATGAGTAAGGATGATGATCAACTGATTTTTTGAAGTCATGATGACGATATCACTCGAATTCTAAGACCTTGAATGATTCTCTATAAGAACTACATACCTCTAGACGAACATGTCAAGAATAATTGAAGTATATGGACGCGCTGGCCTCGGCGACGGGGGGTTTCGATCAGCCCGGATATGATGATGTTGCCTTGGGCTTGATTGGGATCCTCATACCAACAACTATGGAGAAACCAGGCATCTTGATAGTGCAAGACCACTTGCTATTCCGGACGAGTTTATTTCATTAACGCAAAATGCAATTGCTGCGGCGCATGACCTTATTATAAAGGCACAAGGCGGAAGTGCAGCATCAGCAGCAGACGTTCTACCTCATATGCGACCCGATATATGCCTATTTAACTTCTATAACACTAGTGGGTTTGATCTTACTCGATAAAGCAGATTAAATCTTATTCGAATAAGGGGATGTTTGATCTTTGGGGGCAGCTCGCGGCATATTTTCCATGGCGTGGTCCGCTCTACCTGATTTTCCACTGGCCAGTAAACTCCGCCCTGGCAGACTCAACCTGAACTTTCAAGAATGAAAATTGACTCCGTTCAATTTGTTGTTTACGATTCAGTTGTTTCATTTCCTGTATCAACTAAACTTTGAGAGAAATTAGCGTAACTGAAACACAGAGGTTGGGAACCTGGCTCGGCTCCTTTAAGGTTTAGTCCGGAACTTCTCCTCAAGCCCGGTGGAAATAATTCATTAATGAGAAAAAAATTTACACAACAATTACAACATGTAACGTTCGAGCTAAGAATTAATCTAGTGAAAATGATCGTAAACAACCTCAGGTTCCAAATTCAAGATTCAGTCTCAATTCCATCAGTCTAGACACAGTCTGAACTATTCTGCACTGTGCCCTCAAACTTTCGTCGACACAGTCAGTGAGCAGCTTTTGACAGCTTGATGGCGTTCGTCGGGTAAGGAGTTTACTTTTCTTAACACACTGGACTTCTTCAAGGTTTCTGAACCCTGAGACCTCATGTGGCCTAATCTCAAGTGCCACCTAAACAGATCATTATCATCAACAGAAGAAACAACAGTGCACACAACATTCTTAACACCACCATTCAGCACATACAAGACATTCACTTTCCTACCAGTCATGATCAACTTATCAGACCTAAGAATTTGCATTATGTTATTTATACAGATACAGGTGCAACCAATGTCATCAAGCACACCAAGAGAAATGAAATTCCTCTTCAAATCAGGCACATGTCTAACATTTCTTAGAGTTACTATTTTATCAGACTATACTAATAAATCTATAGACACTCTACCTTTAACTGTGCAACCATTTTCATCATCCATGAAAACCTTTTCATTTAAAATGGTAGTGTATTTAAAAAACCATTCTAAATTAGGGCACATATGAAACGAACATCCTGAGTTTAAGATCCAGTCATCACTACACTTCCTAGTGGTAACACTTAACACCTCAAGCTCACCTATGTTCTTGGTAACCCTCTGCTAAATTATTTTTAGGTTTAGCTTCATTCTTCTTATTTAGCCATTTATAACAATCTTTCTTAAAATGACCTACTTTATCACAATAAAAACATTTCCTAGTGGATTGATCCTGTTTATTTCCCTGGTTTTTTCTAAATCCAAAATTGGAATTATTCTTACTCTTATTTTATCACTACCAATATCCTCTTCCTTAGGTTTATTATTCAGTTTCCTGTTTTTATTAAAATTAGCATACAAACCTATACCATTCATAGACTTGGAATTTATCAATTATAATTCTCTAGTTCTAAGAGCAGTACATAACCCATAATAAGAAGGAACAATGCCAATATATTGAAAAACATCCTTAACTACTTAGAAATTACTAGGCATGATATTTAATAAAAGGGCTAATTACAGAAAAAGATTCGTATCTTTAGCACTTTTTCCAGATGACACCCCTCCATTTATTTTTCACATTTTAAAAGACCTTCACGTTTTCAACGTTTTCATTTAGAAACCCGTCCGTCATAGTTAAACGGAATTGACACATGAATCGTAATTTTTAAAACTTTAGGAGTCAAATTGAAAATACAAAAAATACAATCTAACCCCTCATTTTCCACCTCCTCCCTCCTTCTCCTCCACCACCACCTCCACCTCCTCCTCCTCCTCCTCCACCCCCACCCCCTCCTCCACCACCACCACTCCACCACCATTTGGAGGAGGTGGTGGTGGTAGAGGATGTCGTGGTGGTGGTGGTGGAGGAGGAGGAGGGAGGAGGTGGTGGTGGATGAGGAGGGTGGTGGTGGTGGAGGAAGTGGAGGAGGAGGGAGTGGTAGTTGAGTGGTGGAGGTGGAGGAGGAGCGGTGGTGGAGGAGGGGTGGTGGTGGGAGAGGAGTGAGGAGGTTGAGGTGGTGGTGGTGGAGGAGGTGGTGGAAGAGGAGGAAGATCAGGGGTTGGATTGTATTTTTTGCATTTTAATCTGACCCCTAAAGTTTTTAAAATTACAAAGAGTGTCTAATTGAAATAGGCAAAATATGAAGGTGTTTTAGTGTGAAAATAAAATGGAGGGGTGTCATCTAGAAAAAGTGGTATAGATAGAGGTTTTTTTCCTGTAATTAACCCTTTTTATAATCCGTAACTTTTATAACTTTAGAATTCTATATTAGTTTCTTTAAAAAAATGGTTGACTTTAAGTTTTTGTAATTTATTATTAATATTTGTACCGCAAATCTATCGAAGTACCATAGGAATGGCTTGTCAAGGGTGGAAACATATTAGTGTGCATTGTTAACAAAAATTCATATGTATGTGTTTTTTGGAACGACACAAACACTAACCCAGCAAATTATGTGTCCTGTAATGGTATAGTAATGCTAATTATAAAATAAGGGAGATTCAACTGTTTATTTACACGGTGCCATAAATTTTTCTGTATTCCTAGTGCCGACTCCAAGCTAAACTAGTTAGAGAAATGCCTTTGTGAATTGTAATATTGGTGTGTTGATCAGTTTTTCCTGTTCTATTTAATGGATATCTCCCTATTAGTAATTGAGGAGCGTTGTTGAGCGGTTTTTTTTTTTCAAACCTTATCTCTACTCTTTATCTACTCTGTATCATTTGTGAATGAATTTTGATCATTTTTTATTTATCCCCACATTTTATTTCTTTTTAACTGTCAATTGCTAATCCTTATCCTTAATCAATTTAAAGAGTCAATAGACAACAACATTATTGTGCGAAATTACTAGTGTTAATTAGAACCGAATTAGGTGTAAATCTATCTAACCTTTAATTCACAAGAGGCGACTAGATATATACAAAATTCAAGTTAAAACTTTGGAAAAATTATCTTTTAAATCATCAAGTTCTCAGTTTAATCCATTTAAATTCTCACTCAAAAATGTCAAAAAAATCTTCCACTTCTTGTTGACTTTCAAAAAAAAATTCTCAACTTATGTTGACTTGCAAAAATATCCTAAAAGAAATCCTCAGTTGATGGCTATAATGACAAAGTCAACATCAATTTAAGATTTTATTGAAAGTCAACTAAGAAGTCGATGATTTTTTTTTTGACTTTTTTGAATTGAGAATTTAAATAGACAAAATTCAGAAGTTGATAATTTAAAAGACAGTATTCTCTTAAAATTTTGCACTTTATGAAGATAATAAAAAGAAAACCCAAGGCAATTAAGAAACTCAAAAGCCAAAAAAATACGAAGAAAATAAAAAACCATCGACGGTCCATGCAATCACACCACATCCAGTCATCCACTTCGCAATCTTCATAAAATCACGACTCAAATCTGACAAACAAAAATATCAACCACCAAAGGCAAAACTCAAATCAGCAAACATATTTGATTTTACTCCTGGTTAGATGGTCAATCGCACACTTTTCCTCTTGCCCAGACCGTTTGAGTCAAGTCACTAAATTCTTTTTGACTTATCACCCATTTACATACCAAAAGCATGATTTCTAACACATCTTTGCTACAAATTGATCATATACAAAAGAAAATGTGCAACGGGCAGGAAACAAGCAATGGCCAGAAAAAAAACGCTTAGACACAGCAACACACCAACGGAGTCCCTGCTACAGACTCCTCAAACCGCACCGCATCACATACCCTCTTCAGCACAGACCTCACACATGTGTATTGTTTAGGTACACATTTACGTTTAACTGCATAAAGCGGTCGCCAGTTTGTTAAGTCATTCAACTTCACTTGGAAATAAGGAATTACGTCACATTTGAGGCATCATTTACTCGAGTCCCTTCTGGACAACCAGTCCGCTATAAGACGGGTGGAGTTATGAATTATTGACGTGAGGGCGAGTATATACGTAGTTCGGGGCAGCGTCTCCGGAAAAAATTGCGGATCGGACAAACTAATATATGATTCGAAAAAAATAAGAGAAATTGTCATATAATTTATATACAAATTATATAAAATAATAATAATTTTTTGACCATGGTGGATCGACCGACAATTTCAACACCAAAATAAATAAAATAATAATTTTTTTACCGCTATGGTGCCAGCCGATCCCACCAGCCTCAGCCCCTCGGCAACAAACCAGTCGTGGCCACTTAGAGTCTTAGATGAGGATGAAGTCTGTTCACGTACTTGAAGTTACAGACCATCTCATCTGGGCTGCTCGCTTTATGCTTTTGGGTGACACTAATATCTGGACGCATGTGAAAAGGCACAAAAATCCACACTTTTTTGATGATGATATCAAGCCCTCGTTCACGTGCTGAACTTGAAAATTCGAATCTAACATTTAGGGTCTGTTCTTTTGACCTGAATCGAAACTGAACTGAATTGAACTGACTTTCTGTTCAAGTCAACTTTTTTATTATGTTCTTCATATTATTTACATGATTTATTAGTCCAATTTTTTTTGAAGGAAATCATGTG
>JAWWMW010110554.1:0-10303 GCA_035048345.1 Echeveria elegans
AGAAATAATATCTAGTGTTGCATGTCTAGTTGACACACACTTAAGAAATTGATGGATGTTTTGCGAGGTACAATTAATTGGGGATATCTGAAACTTTTATGTTTTTATTTTATGTTACTAGATTTTTATATTTTATATTTAAGCAAAGTAATTGCCGAATGTCGAGCAGCTTCAGATGAATAAATAGAGTTTCCACTTTATCTTCCAAGCTTTTGATATTTTTGCGAAAATCAACCAATATTGATGTCAAATTCTCAATAGTCTGTGGAATCAATGAGTCTTTGACTTTTATACTCTCCATTTCTCGTTATTCTATTAAATAACGAGACTTTCATTTTTATATTTTGTATCCCCATGCACTGCATCATATTCGTATCACTTTCAAACCGATTTTGATATTCTATCGGTGTGAAAGAATGTTTAACCCTGTGCACTTATAGGTCTAGCACTTCTGTGGTCGCAAATTACCTCTTGTGGTCGCCACTCTACGTTAGCGACCAGGATATGGTTAGTAACAGTGGTCGCTAAAAGGTCGGTCGCTAATTTAGGGACCACAATATTTAGAGACCAAGTGGTCGCTAAATAATGAAATGAAGTAATTCGAAAATTTAATTAATTAGCGACCACGCGGTCGCTAATATATTAATTAAATTCAAAATTCAAAATTTTAATTAATTAGCGACCACATGGTCGCTAATATATTAATTAGATGAAACTTCAAAATTTTAATTAATTCGCGACCACATGATCGCTAATATATTAGTTAAATCAAAATTAAAATTTTTAATTAATTAGCGACCATGTGGTCGCTAATATATTAATTAAATGAAAATTTGAAAATATAATTAATTTAGCGACCACGTAGTCGCTAATATGTTAATTAAATCAAAATTAGAATATTTAATTAGCAAAGTTATTAATTAAATTAAACTGAAAATTAAATTATTTAGCGACCACGTGGTCGCTAAATAAATAATAAAATCAATTCAAGGTGTATAAGGATGAGCAGACAGTTGAGGTGGTGATGAGCTCCTTGGTGAAGAGAAGATTGATGTCGAATGTTTGACGCCGGAGTATGATGAGGTGATTCAGAAGGTAGCTGATTTGGGAAAGTCTTATTTAGCAGAAATGCTGTTGGTGAAGTCAGGTCACACTATTGCTGCCGCAAGTTTTGGCGCATGTTTCAGCATGAAGGTGCAATGAAAATGGGGCTGGACCCGAGTGCGATGAGATTAATTTTGAGTTCCTGAGGAACAGGAGTGGACAACTGTATACCATTCAGACAAATGTGTACAAGAACGGCACCGGTGGCAGGGAAATGAGGCACCAACTATGGTTTGATCCTGCGGAGGATTATCACAACTATTCCCTCATGCGGAACAATCATCATTTAATGTAAGCCATTGCGAAAATTATATGATCAACTGGAGCTTTAAATAATTTGAACTTACCTATGTGCGATGTCATATTCTCATGGCAGGTTCTCTACGGACAAAGTTCCGATCAGGGTGTACAAAAACAATTGGCAAAGCGAATAATTTCTTCCCGAGTGAAAAAACCAGTGTACTTATTCTCCACCATTGTCAAAGACTTCATTATATGGTTTGAATGAATTGTAGTGATGCAATCTGCAATTCATTGTTGTTGTTAGGGTAGGGCTTGAAGATGCTGTGTGTGTTTCAATTTGTTTGAATGAATTGTAGCAAGGTTTACTTTGTATGTTGAATAGTTTTTAATATAGATATTTGTTATACAAACCTCCGATTGGGACACATTTTCTTTTACATCCTCCAAATTATATAAATTTATTATAATATAACAAATGTCAAACCCGTCGTCCCGACGGAAATTTTCTCCATATTTTAATTCAATTTTAATAAAGATTTCCAACGTTTCTTCTTTATATTTTATTCTTGTAATTAAAATTTTTGAATGCTACATATTTTTAATTTTTTTGAATATAGTTTCATTATATTATTTTTAATTTTGTGACAATCCGTCATCCCGAATGAGAAATCCATACGTAAAAAAATTGATCAAATATTCGATCCAATACAATTAAATATACGATCACATACATTTAAATAAAGTTATATACAAATAAATACGGACAAATATGGCCAAATACGAAATAATAGGAACAAATACGTGTGGATGACGTGTGGTGTAAATAAAAGTATGGGGAGGGGTATTTTTATCAAATGAAGTTTTGTTTTGTCTTTATCCTTATTTTATTTTTTTAATCTATAGCAACGAAAATCAGAACTTTAGCGACGAATTTTTTCGTGGGTGTTTGTGTGTTGAGGATGATATTCTATTATTGGGGTATATAGATGTAAGTTAATTTACTCGATGATCAGATTGATTTGCTGCTCCCGTGTTATGTCTCGGCATGTAGTATTTTTCGTCACTTGACCGTGGTTTCTTTTCTTTTTTCCGACGACTATGCAGGGGATCGAACCCATAATCTCTGGTTTGGTAAACCAACGCCTTATCCATTGGGCCACAAAGTCTTTTGATGATGTAGTAGAAACGGATACAATCCTACCCTATACCTCGTTAACAACATTTGAATCAAACTTGCAGAAAAAATCTGAAGCAACACAATAGACACGGTCGAGTGCGTTATGCAACGTTACAACCATGATGTAATTCAAGGATGCAAAGTTTATTAGTCAGACAAGTAACAGTCTCATCATTTACTTGAAGTATTAAAATGACAATTCAGAAGAGAAACTAAGGCTAAAATGATAGTTATGTTGAATTGTGCAGCGAATAAAATGGAGATTTTATTATTTGCAAGATAAACTTTTATAAGAAGACTCACGCACACTTTAACCTCACTCACTCTTTCTAATCTCAAGTGACTAAACAACTCTACTACACCCCTATTTATACTTATGTACATACTTAATGGATGACTAAGATTAATTTGATCCTACGGCTATTAGTCACTCTAGATAATTCTACATAAATATCTTCTTCTTGGTCTTCTCTACACTTCTCTAGATTATTCTCACTCTAGATAATCCTACGGAAAAATAGATTTTATTATTTGGAAGAGAAATTTTTACAAAAAGACTAACTCACACTTTAACCTCACTCTTTCTGAACTCAAGTGACTAAACAACTCTTCTACACCCCTATTTACACTTGTATACATCCTCAACGAATGGCTAAGCTTAATTTCATCCTCCGGCTACAATTTAGTCACTCTAGATAATTCTACATAAATATCTTCTTCTTGGTATTTCCACACTTCTCTAGATTATTCTCACTCTAGATAATCCTACGAAAAAAATGAAGATTCTAATATTTGGAAGAGAAACTTTTACAAGAAGACTCACTCACACTTTAACCTCACTCAAATGACTAAACAACTCTACTACACTCCTATTTATCTTGTGTACATACTGAATGGATGACTAAGATTAATTTGATCCTACGACTACAATTAGTCACTCCAGATAATTCTACATAAATATCTTCTTCTTGGTCTTATCCACACTTCTCTAGATTATTCCAACATTTCGTCTTCTTTCTTAGGCTTAATTATTTGGGGTAGCTTTATACTATTTTGGATTGACCCAATTAGGCATTATAATCTCAGTACCCCCCTTAAAGCCTAATGGATCTTCTATGTCCGGAGGCCTCTTGAGGTTCGAACCAATGTCGAACTTGTCATGTGCAACTTGAAGAAATCCTTCCTCCTTTGATAGCCTTCCTTGGCTCTTTAACAATGCTGGAAAATCTTGTCTCATATTAGAATGATTGTTGGTCTTCTTAGGCTTTTTTCAATCTCCTTTTAAACGTTTCTCATCTACCGTTTTAGTTATAACCTTTGATAGTTCATCTTTAGAGCCTTTGCTAATATTTTTTAGTCCTTTGTTTGAATTTATTCTTCTGGCTTCCCCTGTGTTTGAGCTCCTTGTGTCATAGGCATCTCCTTCTCAATTCTCTATTTCATCATTTCTTCATCAGCCAACCAATTTGGAACTTCTGGTTGTGTTGCCACCAATTCTATCTCTTCTTGTCTGAGTATGAATCCATTATTCAGTTCTTTTACAACCATGTGATCTTTATCTTCAGTTATTATTTCCGCATCAACCTCGTGTTGAACACCGGCTGTTGTCACAATCAATGTGTTCGCTGTTATATCCACGTTATCCTCTATTTCTGGTTCTTCAATCCATATTTCATCATTATGTCTTGAGACATCCAACTCTACTTCTTCAACCACGTTCTCTTCACTTGCAAATGTTGCTTCAAAATCCCATTCTTCTTCACTTGCATTGTCTTTGTTCTCTAGCTGCACAAAGTTACTTTGAATCTTCTTGAGAAACTTACATTCTACTGCGTAATGTCCTTTACGCCCGCAAATGAAGCATGTTCCCCATGTTGGATATCGATGTTGACAATGGTCCTCATTATCCGAGTTTTCTTCATCTTCACTATATGACTTGTGCCATCGACGGTTGTACTTTCTTCTATTATGCTCCCTATTGTAGTCATCTTTTTAAATTTTTAGTTTGGTCTCTTGACAGTGAAGAGAGCTTCTTCCATTTCTGACTTGATTGTCATATTTGACATACGCTGCGATAGAGCTTCTTGATCCACTAATAGATTTTAAAGCTCTACCAACGATGACTGGGTTTGCCATCCTTGGATTGACGCGATAAAGCTATTGTACTCCATATTTAATCCATTTAGGGAAAAATGTCAATTAAAGCCCCAACTTTCCCGTCCATTTAAATCCTCAACTCAAATTTGCCCATTTAAATCCCCAAGTTTCCATTGACTGCACCCTTAATTCATAAACTTATGTTGACTTTGCCCATTATAAGCATCAGTTGACTGCTCAGTTGACTTACGACAGGCCTATAATGGGCAAAGTCAACATAAATTAGGTATTTTTTGAAAATAAATCGAGAAGTTGGGGATTTAAATAGGCAAGTTTGAGTTGGGGATTTAAATGGGAAGCACGGGAAAGTTGGCGCTTTAATTAGCATTATTCCCATTTATAATTACCCTTCTTATACGTCCATCTCCAAATTTAGCTTCATCATCTATTCCTCTATCTTGAGGCACAAATTCTTTAGCCTAAGAAAGTATTCTTTTGATAAAAGCTTACCTTGAGTAGTGTTCATCAACTCATTTTCTAGAAATTGTGAAGTATCATTACGCTTTTGTTCCAGAAGAGTGACGTCAGAGTGTCCCATGCATCATTTGGTGTCTCCACGTGTGCAATTCCTGACCGCACATGTTTGTCCATACTCGTCACGAGAATATTAATAGCTTTATTAGCTTTTACATTCCATGATTACATTCCATGACTCGTAAGACTTATCATCCTAGTTGGGTGGCGATGTTTGACTACCATCAACTAAATCCCACAATTTGTGCCTTTTAAAATAAAGCTTAATACAAGTCTTCCAATTTTGATAGTTGTACTTGTTAAGTTTCTCCATCAATCCAACCATATTAAAATCACCATTATCTAAGGTAAGTTTAGAGCGTACCTTTGATTGGTCCCCGCGAAATGTCACTTCACAGTCCCCCGACTGTATTCCTCGCTTGCCTTCTCAAGCGGTGCTCCTATGCTCCTTCTAAACTCATGTTACTCGCGTCTACTCACGCCTAGCTCTGATACCAAATTGTTGAGTTGCATAGAAGACTAAATGGAGATTTTATTATTTAAAAGAGATACTTTTACAAGAAGACTCACTCACACCTTAACCTCACTCTTTCTAAAATCAAGTAACTAAACAACTCTACTACACCCTTATTTACACTTGTGCAGAGAATGTCACGACCGAGTTGTGCCCGCCACTTCCAAATGATTTGAGATGCATGTACAACTATACGTTAGTAAGATCACGATTCACAGGCTTCTGTGGAATCGTTTATTCTAAGAACGGTTCCAGAGTGTTACCAACATTTATTTCATGTTGTTGTTTCACGTTGGCAACTGTGTCGAATTCAACAGATGGCTCAGTATCCTGCGAAGAGAAAGTAATCGGTCATGGCTTGTTACATCAGAACTTGTAATCAATAACTTAAAAAAATGCTATGAGTAAGGGATGAACATCCTTACTAACTTTTGGATTCAGCCTTGACGAGCCTAATACCTTCGAAAACAGAATCCATAGGATGCAGAAGCTTGGATTGAGCATTGAGGAGGATGACTCAACTAATACTGACGCAGATGTGCCGCTACTTGAAGATGCTGATGCCGATGCAGATGGTAGCAAGATGGAAGAGGTTGACTAAATTTAAATACCCTATGCAAGGTTTTCTGCATCCAGTTTTTTTTACTACTCTACTCAGTTTTCCTCCGAATTTCATTACTTGTGTTTTTATCTTGTTTTAAGCTGTGTTTATCTATGTGACTAGCCGATGACTTTTTGAGTTTAATGTAATCAAACATTTATCCTTCTAAAAAAAGAAGAAGGAATTTGTTAACCGTGAGGGTTGACCCGTGCGTTTTTGGGCGATTCGCTAGGGTTTTAGCCGCCTCCCTTTCGTGGCCGTCATGGCCCCTCCGAAGCACTCCAATCCCTATCTAAAGCCCTCAAAAACCCTCCAGCGGAGGCTACTCTCCCTCAGTTTCAACCTTTGCAGCGGAGGCGAGTCACTCCCCATCTGTTGTGCCGGTCGCCGCAACCCCTCCCTTTGCATCGGCTGGTGCAGCTCCTTCCTTTGCGTCGTTCACTGCAGCTGCAGCTCCTGCAACCCTCTCTTCAGTAGTTGTACAAAGATGCGCCCGCGTTTCGCTCCCATAAAGCTTCCCCCTCGGCATGTGGGAACCAAAGATGGTAAACCTGCGATTAATTTCACTGGTGCAGAAATTAATGCGTGTGAAAAATGATTTGAACACTCAATCATCGCCAAAGTCAGATCATCGCCAAGTTTACATTTGGCCATCTGACTTTGGTGGAATTCAAAAGGCATTTCAAGCAAATTGGATGATCTCAGGTACCTCCTTGAGTGAAATATGGGATAGTCAGCATGTTCTTATTATTTTGGATTCAGAAGATGATGTTAGAGTTGCGCTCTCCTCCTTCTCCTTAAATAAGGTTGGTCATGTTTTCTTTAGAATTTTTTGATGGTGTCCTGATTATCATCCGAAGAAGGAATCAACAGTGACCACTATTTGGGTTAGATTACCTAGCTTGCCTCTCTCAATTTATGATAGCTCCTTTATTGAAGAAATAATTTCAACATTTGGATATTTTGTTAGCATTGATGACAGGACCAAGGCTTGCACAACCCTTAAATTTGCTCGATTGTGTGTCAAGCTAGATGTTACTAAGCCCATCCCGGTGGCTCTTAGGATCAGTATGTCGGAGAATCAAAGTTTCTGTCAACCTATTGAGATTTAAAGCAAGCTATCTTATTGTAACAGATGCAAGATTCATGGCCATTCTTATGACTCTTGTCGAAAAAGAAAGGCTAATAATTCTAAGTCGGTGGTGAGGAATACAGGTCCTATGAAAACCGGTATTCTTGGGGAACACAAAAATGTTTCGATTGTCATTCCGGGTGCTTCAACCGAAGGGGTTGACCTTCGAACAGCTGTCAGCCCGCTTGATCCTTTAGAAATTAAAGATCTCATGACAGATGTTGTTGTTGGTCTCTCTGAGCATACTGATGATACCCTCAAGAAAATATCTCTAAAGCTTTGGTTATATTTGATGGTTCTATTAAAGATCCAATTATTCCGAAGACAACTTTTGAGAATGTTTCACCTCCCATCAGTGAATGGATCCCAATCACTAACAAGCGGAAGAAACAGGGCAAGCAATCTATTGTGTCCCTAGCCTCTCTGAAGCAGAGCTCCTTATCACATATCAGTCTGATAATGTCCCTTCCCTCGCCTGTGGATCCTAATCATAATTTGAAGGACATTCATAAAGAGGAAAGTCTGAGAGAGATAGTTGGGGAGTCAGACCTGCCAATAAGGAAAGTGGCATTCGCCTTAGTTAAAAATGACCTCGTGAAAGAGGGTGTGGTTGGTTTCCCAGAGCACATCGATGATGCCTTTCTAGGAAAAATGTCTAGAGCTTTGGCTATTATTGTAAAAATTCAGCTAACCTTGAGGTTGCTATGTTTTCATATATTCTAGGGCATCACACAAAACAAAGAGGTATCCACGCACACTTTCAAAGATCAAAACAATCAATTTCTAGGTATTTTCATACCGTATTAAATGGGGTTCTGAGGTTGCAAGGAGATTATTTTGAGAAACCCAATCCAATTAAAAATGATTCAACTGATAGAAAGTGGAAGCATTTAAGGTATACTTTACTCTACAGTCTACATGATATATTATTAAATAAGGCAATGTGTAATGCAGTTGTGTATATTTGATTATAGAATTGTTTGGGAACTCTGGATGGGACACATATTAAGATGACGGTTGACATGTCTTATATGGTGTATATCACAAGTACGTCAAATAAAATTTATATAATAGGGTGACCTAGTGTCGAACCCAAGGGAACAGTGTAACTTAGCTCAATAAACTAAATAAGCACAAAAATAGTTCTAAAGGTTTGGGGTCTATTTTGAGTTTTGCAAAAAATGTTTTTGGAATTTCTATTTTAAAAAGGAAGATTACTGAGGAATGACTTTTCCTAACATACTCTTGACTCAATTTGGGGATTTTCAAAATAAAGTAGAATGATTTTATGGAAACGGTTTGGTTTAAGTAGGAACTTGTCATCACATACAAGACAAATCTTACTAATATGTATTTTGAAATGCAAAGATACGTGCAATTCTAAATGAAGACAACAACTCCCGCAGGCATTGATGTTGAATTATTGTCGTAGAAATCAAATCTATCAGTGGTTTAAGAGTAACTTATTTCAACACTTTCTAAACTAGTCTTTTGTCGAACCAATAGCCTCAATGGTACAAATTTTGGATGTCTTTCTGACTTAAGAATATTTAACCTCGTACAATACTAGCTTTTACCCTTTCGGCGTAATACTAGTCTGGGTTCATCCATTAGGATTCTTTCCCGAGATATAGTACTCATGCGGTTTGTAGAAAACATTTCGTCAAACCCCTAACACACATCACATAAGCGTAGGCAAAATGTATTTGTTTTTAACCATAAATCATTCATAAAATTCATGTAAATCCTTTCAATTGATCATGAGTAGTTGAGGGTACGTCAGACCCTCGTCATCTAAGACGACTAGTCACTCATTTTGAGGGAATGGATATACATGATTGAATGAAGTGCTGAACTTAAAAGTAAAAACTGTAAAGAAAGGTAGAAGAAAAGAACTTTTGAATAAAATGAACCTTGAAACTTTGATTCTTACAAGAACTCTAAACTAGAAACTATAAATTGGAAAAGTGTTTGGGAGAGCAGTATTTATAGAAAAAGTGAGACTCTTCGATTTTGGCATGTCAAAGGTCCCATTAGTCTCGATCGAAAGAGACTTTGTCTCGATCGAGACAAGTGCTTCTGGTGTAGTGGCTCGCTCGAAACAAGTTCTTCTGAGGTGTCTGCTCGATCGAGATGAATTTTGTCTCGATCGAAATGCATTCCGACTTGCCCATATTAGCTTGCATGTCCCTCCATCGAGCCACTTTCTTATTTGATCGAAACAAATATTTTTGACCACCTTGTTCGATCGAAAGACTATTTGTCTCGATCGAAACATCTGGTTACTAAAAATCTCTTTCGGTCTAAATGAACCCTGTCTCGGTCGAAATTCGCGTAGTTTTGCTCATTTTTATTCGTCATTTGCAACGCTTTGCTCCAAGCTTCTACAATCACTGTGTTGTGCAATTCGTACCTGAAATTATACTGTGAGAATAGAATGCAGTTTTATTTATATCGCAAATGCTACAAATACAAGCAATTAGGTGTGTGTATATATTGGAAATTTACAACACCGATCAACGATACCGGTAGAAGATAGACCAAAATATTGAAATAGAAATGGTGAAATTACAGCAAGTGTTCTTGGAGCTTGCTCACATAATTTACAGTTTCAGTATGTGTTGATGAGTTGGGAAGACACTGCTGCAGATGGTAGAGTTCTTAGGTATGCTATATATAGACATGAATTAGTTGTGTCAACCAGTAATTAACTATATTTTCTTTGTTTCATGTTCTATTATATTAAATACAACATTAATGATATACTTTTGTATATATGAAGGAACTTATTATCTAGTAGATGTTGGATATACTAATGGGGAAGGTTTTTGGCACCTTTTAGAGGAGAAAGGTATCATTTAAATGATTGGAATCACGGAAATCCACCAACATCTGCCCGTG
>JAWWMW010110565.1:0-10302 GCA_035048345.1 Echeveria elegans
TGTTCCCGAAGGAGAGGGATATGATTTCGAAATAAAAGGAAATCTCATACACATGGTCAAAAGCGACCCATTTAACGGATACGGTAACCCTCACTACCATCTAAGTACTTTTACAGAACTTTGCCGCACTTACAAAAATGCAGGGGTACCACAAGAAATCGTGTATATGAAGCTCTTTCCATTCTCCCTGACGGACAAGGCCATAGATTGGCTACAAAGCCAAGAACCAAACTCATTTCGAACTTGGGAGGGACTAGCTCAAGCTTTCGTGAAACAATACTTTCCACCAGCTAAGGTAAAGAAAAGTCGTGATAAGATTAGTAAGTTCGTTCAGTTCGATAATGAGTCATTTTACGAAGCCCATGAGCGATTTTGTGCCTATTACGCGATTGCCCTCATCACGGTTTCGACAAATAGGAGTTGCTATCTACGTTTTACGATGGAATGGATGAAAACGGTCGAGCGAGAATGGATCAAGTAAGTGGAGGAAGTATAATGGAATTGACTCCCACTGAGGGATTCAACATAGTGGAAAAGATTGCTAGGAATAGCCACCAATGGGGTGGAGAGCGGAATCGTCTGAAGAATGACGAGAACGATTCAAATTCAAAGATAAAAGAGGACATAGATTCGCTCGCTAAAACGGTAAAAGCCCTAACGCAATCATTAGGAAACATGAATTCCAACAAGAGAAGAGATCGACCTGGAGTCTATGAAGTAAACGAAGTGAACGATGACACATACGACTCACGAGTAGACGATGCAAACTACATAGGTCGAGGAAAAGACCGTCCTTATGTGCCACCGTCAGTGCAAAGACAAGAAAGGTAAGTCAGTTTCTACACAGATTATAAACCAGCAACATCAAATCAAAATCAACCTTGGCAGCAATACAACAATACTCAAGGACAATCAATGAATAATCAACCTAGAGGCAACTACAATAACTCGAGTAACAACAAAGGAAATTACCCGAAGCAAGAAGAACCATCATTAGCTCAACTAATGACTCAGATGATAGCAACTCAATCTCAACAAGGTAAGGACATTCAATCCCTGATGTCAGAACTTCAACAAGAAAAGGCAGCCCGGAAAATGCTGGAAACACAACTCGCTCAACAAGCCTCCAGTTCTTCACGAAACCCCGGTAAACTCCCATCTCAACCTGATGTACGGTATGCTGATGTTAACGGGATAACACTTAAGAACGGAAAAATCCTTGAGGAACCAAGGAGAAAGGAAAAGCGCTCAAGCAAGGAGGATGAAGAGAAAAAACAACCCGAGGCAGTAGCCGGAGAGGAGGAAGCACCTTATATAGCCCCTCCAGCTTACGTGCTCCCTCTCCCCTTTCCTCAGCGACAAATGAAAACAAAAGAAAACGCAAGCTTCAGCAGGTTTGCCAAAATTCTGGCAAAGCTACATGTCACGCTACCATTTTCTGAGGTAATCTCACAAATGCCTACTTATGTGAAATTTCTGAAGGATATTATTACACATAGGCGTGAACTGAAAAAGCTAGATCATGTAGCCTTAGATGCAAACTGTAGCGCAGTAATCCAACGTAACATGCCTAGAAAAGCCGAGGATCATGGTTCTTTCAGTATCCATATTAACATAGGAGATGTAGATATAGATGATGCATTGTGTGACTTAGGAGCAGGGATATCTATCATGCCATATATTTTGTACGAAAAGTTAAATATAGGTACATTAGCAAAGACGTCTCTCATCATTCGACTTGCTGATAGGTCTAAGAGAGTCCCATTTGGTGTTTTGGAAGACATGCCTATTAAAATAGGGAACTTCTATATTCATGTTGACTTCTACGTTCTCGAAATGGACGACAACCCACATGCTGAAATTCCAGTGATTCTGGGTAGACCATTTCTGAACACTGTTAAAGCATTGATAAATTGTGGTGACGGAATTATAGAACTAAATTTAGGGCAAGAGAAAGTAAAATTTCAGCTTTCAAAAATGTTGAAATTACCTACATGCTCCATGGATTGCAACCTTGTTGAAACTTGTGATGTTTTTGATACGACCGAACTAACCTCTGTTAAGAATGAAGTACTAAGCATTGGAAGCACAGAGGAAGCTTACGAATCCCTAATGGAAATCGGAGAGAATGAAGATGACAGCAAGGACAAAAAAGTTGACCAAGATCAGGAATTTGGTCTGGAGTTGAAAACTCTCCCATCAAATCTAAGGTATGAATACCTAGGACCAGAAAATTCTTTACCAGTAAGTGTCAATGCATCATTAAATGTTGACGAAACGACACAGTTATTACACGTCTTACGCACGTATAAAGCTGCTATAGGTCACTTATAGATGACTTAAAAAGGATTAACCCAGACGTGTGCATGCATAGGATAAGGCTCGTAGATGATGCAAAACCGTCTAGAGAGTTTCTGCGTAGACTAAATCCGAAGCTAGGAGAGGTAGTGCTTAAAGAAATAACCAAACTTAGAAATGCTGGTATATTTATGTCGTTCCTGATTCGGATTGGGTTAGTCCAATACATGTGGTACCAAAAAAGGGAGAGTTAACTGTCGTTAAAAATGATAGGGATGAATTAATTCCTACTAGAACGTAATGGGATATCACATGTGTATCAATTATCGAAAACTCAACGCTGCCACAAGGAAAGATCATTTTCCCATCCCTTTTATCGATCAAATGCCCGAACGTTTATCCGGACACGAGTATTTCTGCTTCCTCGATGGATATAGCGGATTTTTCCAAATCCCCATACATCCCGAAGATCAAGAAAAAACGACTTTCACCTGTCCCTATGGAACTTTCGCGTATCGGCGAATGCCCTTCGGTTTATGCAATGCGTCGGGAACTTTTCAGAGATGCATGATGTCCATCTTCTCCGACTACCTAGAAAAGACAATGGAAGTCTTCATGGATATTTCTCGGTACATGGACGCTCATTCGACAACTGTCTATCGAACCTTAAGGACGTTTTGGCAAGATGCATCGAAATGGACCTAGTCCTTAATTGGGAAAAATGTCATTTTATGGTGACAGAAGGAATAGTCCTCGGACACCTAGTATCAAAAAGAGGAATAGAGGTCGACCGAGCTAAGATTGCGGTTATTGAAAAGCTGCCACCGCCAAAAGACGTAAAAGGAGTAAGGAGCTTCCTGGGGCACGCGGGATTTTATAGGAAATTCATCAAGGATTTTTCAAAAATCGCAAAGCCACTCACGAATCTGCTCGCTAACGACGTACCCTTCGGTTTTGACGAAAAATGTCTTCATGCATTTGAAACTTTAAAGAAGTCGTTAATTACAACGCCAATTGTACAAGCACCAAACTGGGAACTTCCGTTTGAGCTAATGTGTGACGCAAGTGATGACGCAATAGGAGCCGCATTGGGGCATAGGATTGACAAACGATTACATGTAATCCAATATTTGAGCAAAGCCGTGGACGCAACACAGACAAACTACACAACAACTGAAAAGGAAATGTTGGCAGTTTTTTATGCTTTTGAAAAATTTCGCCAGTACCTAATAGGATCAAAGACAATAGTTTACACGGACCATGCGGCCATCAAATACTTAATGAACAAGAAGGACGCCAAACCTCGACTGATAGGATGGATCCTCCTCCTTCAAGAATTCAATATAGTAATAGAGACAAGAAGGGAGTCAAAAATGTAGTAGCTGATCACTTGTAACGATTAGAGTTGCCTAAAGACGAGGAAGACACAATAAAAAGGGTTGAAGACTCATTTGTTGGAGAAAACCTCTTGAAAGTTGACGGGACACAACCCGACGCGCCATGGTATGCGGATTTTGTAAACTATTTGGTATATGGAGTTCACCCATCCGAAATTACTTATGTCCAGAAAAAGAAATTCTTACACGAGGTAAGAAAATACTATTGGGACGAACCATTTCTATACAAACTTGGTGTGGATGGGATATATAGGAGATGTATTCCCGGTCCTGAACAAAGAAAAATCCTTCACGAATGTCACTCATTGTGCACCGGAGGACACAGATCGTCATCAAAAATGGCAGCTCGCGTACTGCAATCAGGTTTTTATTGGCCCACTTTATTTAAGGACGCGCATGATTTCGTCAAAATTTGTGATGCTTGCCAAAGGTCGGGGAACATCACGAGAAGGGATAAGATACCTCAAAAGGGTATACTAGAAGTCGAAATTTTTGAGGTATGGGGCATCGACTTCATGTGACCATTCCCATCTTCATTCGGTAACAAGTACATCCTAGTAGCAGTAGACTATGTATCGAAGTGGGTAGAAGCAATCGCCACACCAACATGCGACGCCAAGACAGTAAGGAAACTATTAAAAAGAATAATCTTTCCAAGATTTGGAGTCCCCAGAACCGTAATAAATGACAATGGTACTCACATCAAGGAAAAACACTTGGAGAACTTACTGAAGAAACATGGGGTCTACCATAAAATCGCCACTCCCTATCATCCACAGACAAGTGATCAAGTAGAAGTTTCTAATAGAGAAATCAAAAGCATCCTCGAAAAAACTGTTAACGGAGCTTGGAAAGATTGGTATTCCAAATTGGACGAGGCACTATGGGCATACAGAACTGCTTTTAAAACACCTATTGGCATGTCCCCCTACAAGCTCGTATTCGGAAAACCTTGTCATCTACCGGTCAAAATGGAATATAAGCGATGTGGGCCATCAAAAATCTGAATTTTGATACCAAAGCTGCCGGTGAGCTCAGAATTATCCAACTCCACGAACTCGATGAGTTCGACTAAACTCTTTTGAGAGCGCAAGAGTGTATAAAGAAAAAACGAAATTGTTGCACGACAACAAGATTAAGCATAAAGCGTTTCAGCAAGGGGACGAGGTACTTCTGTTTAACTCAAGCCTGAAGTTGTTCCCTGGAAAATTACGGTCAAGGTGGTTCGGACCACTCAAAGTCGCAAGAGCTCTTACAGACGGGAATTAGTGAACGCAAAAGGAGAACAACTCGGAGTCAATGGGCACAAACTGAAATTATACCATGCTAGTGACTGCGCTCTCATCGAAGCAATCCATTTAAAAGACCCAGAGTAGGCTTGGAGCGGAGTACCATTCTAAAAGGGATCCTAACAAAGGACTTGTAGAATGTGATTCTTATAAAAGATTCGGCTACGTTATTGCCAGGACGTTAATCTAGGCCGGTAAGCCTTACTTAATGTTTTATTTAAAAAAAAGAAAAAAATGCCATCTCGGCCGAAAGTTATCCGAACTCTCGACCGAATCGAACCCTGTTTCGATCGTTCGTAACTAACCGAGGCAGATGTCTCGGTCGAGATAAATACTCTCTCGGTCGAGTAGATTCCCCCGCGCCTCCTCGCTCGGTCGAGATAAAATCACCTTTCGACCGAAACACAACATAAAATAAAAAAATATACAAAAAAAAAACGGGAAACAAACTTTGGAACTTTCAAATAACAGCTGGAACAATACTTTCTGATAATCTTAATATATTTGAAAATTTATGATTAAATTGGATTTTCCCAACCTTATCTTTAGAGAAAAAAATTTCCAAAAAAAAAAAAAAGATTAACATAAATCCTAACCCTAAAAGAATTCAGAAATTCTGATTTTTTTTACCTATAAATACCTTTGCCCTCTCCCTCCTTCTTCACAAACGAAAGTACGCATAAATATCCTTCTTTACACCATGTCTCAAGCCAACCTCATTGCCTCCATACACGCTTCCAAACCAAAAATTGCTGCTTTCCCACGAAGTGAATTCGATGCTTCTCTGCCAATTACCTTCGAAACAAAAGAGGATGAAAATAGTTGGTTCCGGCTGTTCAAGTCCATCGAATGGATGAAACCAATGATAAGCTCGCTCGCTCCGCATAGAGAAACCCTTATGTCATTGGATATCAAGCGTAGGGTATTCACTCTATTTAATGGTGCTTCGCTGAATATTGATCTCGTTATGGGTCTGCCCACTTACAAAAATCTGGTTTACGAGTTTGTCGCCTCCTTTGAGGTAATTAATGGAGAGCGTAAGTTTGATGAGAACTCCGCTTGGGAATTCCGAATCAAAAACACAAAATTCCATTGGTCACCACAACAAGCCACGTATTTTCAAGATTTTCCTGAGTTCGGAATGCAACCTAAACCCAACGCACAACAAGTTAAAACCTTTTGGAAAAAGCTGGCCTGGTACAAAGATTTCGGTCCTAAGGAGTCACCCAACTACATTATGTGTGGAGCTTGGCGGTACATTCACCGTTTGATAGCGACAAACATAAACGCTCAGCCAGAAAAAGTTAACCTAGTCACTCAAGATGACTTAGACATTATGTGGGCATTAGAGGAGGAGGAACCAATCAATTGGTTTACGGTTTTCAGCGCCAAGTTTTTAAAGATGCAAGATCCGTACCAACAGGATTTTGTGGGTTGCACATCCCTAATTATGCAAATTGCAAAGATGTGTGGGTTCCAATTCAATTGTGAACCCTTTGAGAGTCGCGCTTTGGACTTGCCATGCTTAAAGAAGTTGTGCATACTCTCACGAAAAGTAGATTCAGGCCACCCCCTCACGGATGTAAGCGAAGACGAGGAGGACCCTGATAAGGATGTTCCAATGGATGACCCTATGGACGAGACAGAACCAGCTACTGAGTCGAATCAACCTGAAGATGCAAAGGGAAATTGAGGTCGAAAGAGGAACTCAATACACGACAAGGTCAAGTGGGAGAAAGTGCGTCGAGTGGTCGTTTACGAATTTCATTAATAGTCACCTGTCTCGATTTATTCTCCTATCTATTTTTCGCTATTAATAAAATTTAGTTCAGAGAAAATATAGTCCTTTCGATCAAAGTAGTATACCTCTCGACCGAAAGACACGCCTCGGCCAAATCCTTTCAACCAAGACATATATCACCTCGTGCGAAACAAATTCCTCGGACAGAACGTCTCGGTCGAAAGCCCTCTTACCTCGCTCAAAGTACCTCGTATCATCTCGGTCGAGACACCCAAGCGAAAATTCCGTCTCGGTCGAGAGAGAACACGACTCGCAGCACGAACGCGCCTCTCGACCGTGAGAAAATTCGTCTCGGTCGAGACAATTTTCGGCCCAAAAACGCAAGCCCAGCCCAATCCTATAAATCCCTTTTTCACCTCTCCCTTCTCCCCCAATCCTCCTACCCGAGAACCCTAACCCCCAAAGCCACTCTCTTCAATTTTCTTCTCAATTCCACCCAAATTCTCATCATCGGACGCAAATCCGACCCTAATATGAAGAACAAAGAAGTCCTCTACAAAGGTGGGTCATCCGGGCGCCACCAAACCACCCACAACCCGCCGGAATCCACCACTCTTTTCCCCATTCTGGCAAACCCCCCACATGCCTGCCCCTTTAACGCAAGGATGCGTATGACCACAACAATGAAGGAACGAGAAGCTAAAATGAAAGATTTTAAGGTATTGACACCTATCTATCCGGGTATTGACATGTTGTCCACTTTGGGTGTTTTGGATGAAGTCAAATGTCATTTTGTGCCAAATGGATTTGGCTTTGTGTTTATGGAGGATCCCCGTAGTGTTTTTATGAATGTGGTGAGGGAGTTTGCGTATTCGTTTACCCCAACATGGCGTGAGGTTGAAAAGAACCGGTCCGCATTTAATGTTTTGGAAAAACATGTCGTAGAATGGAAATTCCGTTTGGGAGGTGAAACGTTCCGCTACTCTAGGCAAGATTTGTTGCGTGTCTTTGCATTGCCGAATGTTGAAATATTTCCCAATGTGCGCAAAACTGTCTTGAACGACTTTTGGAAATTGATTAGTGGAACAGAATCGGATTATGTTCCTGCACAATCAGCCACGCAAATTGTTTTGCCCGTGTTGAAATTTATTCACCGGTTTATTGCTATTTGAATTCATCTTAGGAAGGATGAAGGCCGTTGGGTAAGCAAGACGGATTTGGAATTGATGTGTTGCTTTCACAACCGTATCCGATTTGCTGCTTTGATCACGCAATCCCTTAAAGAAGCCTCCTTTCCTTCATTGTTGTGGTCACTTACCTTGGAGGTGGCCACATGGTCACATTACTCGCTAAGGATGCAGGTTTCTCGTTTGTTCCGGATTACGCCATGACCGCAAGATTTTTAGGAGAAGAGGAAATGATTCGACGAGGGTTTATTAAAGTAGTCCGGTTTAGGAATGGGGGATTCAGGCGTTACCTAGTTGGTCGCGACACCATTCCAGAAGGCAGGGCCTCACGTGGGAGCTCTTCGCGTGGTCCGACCAACCCACCCTCCGCATGTGATGCACCCCAAGATCCCCCAACCTTGGATGGACTCGCAGCCCAGCTCACTACCCTCACCACCTATACCCGTAGAGGTTTCAAGTGGCAAGGTGATATGTTTCAAGAACTTTTCACTCACCTTGGATGCGAAGGATACAAACCTCCCCTCCTTTCCCATCTTGGCACGGAAGCAGATCGGGCACTCAAAGAAATGATGATGTTGCTGATTCTGAGGAGGATGGCGATGCTGAGGATATGGATGAAGACGATGATGCCTCAAATACCTTCTAGGTTCTAGGCTGACAACTATCATTGTTCCTTCGTTTGTATTTCGCTAAAACTTTCAGAACAATCCACTCTATCTGTCTTTTATATTAACTATGCAACGAAGGATTTTCTCTTTCTCTACGATTGCATTTCGTTTACTAACGGTCCGCCGTAATATTTGAATTGACCCATGAAATTACACAGAATATGCAACACGAGAGCAGAATGTTGGGAGTTGGAATTTCGTGCACAACTAAGAGAGAAGCTCTTCTACCCTTATCCTACTTATTTGTTTCAACTGCTTAAGGACTAAGCATATTTTCAGTGTGGGGTGTGGGCATAGTATGCATAACATTTAAATCGATAACATCTTGTGTGCATACTAGGAAATTTTAAATTTTGCATTCATCCTACTATGATTTACTGAAAACACGTTGAAATGTTACTAAGCATGCCTAATTAATCAAGCACATATATTAAAATTTGTACGCTTTGAAGCCATGCGGCGGAAGCTTTGACTTGAATGATCTTCTTAGTAGACATTTTACTTTAAATGATTTGATGCTTTGGCTAACTTAGCTCGGTCCATATAAATTTTTTTATTCCATCTAGAAAAATTGAAGTTTGGCAATGGACAGAGAAATTTTCAAAAATTCACACTTAATATTTCATAGAAATTCTGACTGCCTTTAGGTGACTTTAGCATAATTGATGATGCATTTTTAAGGGACATTCGAGTATTTATATTTAGGCACTTGACAAAATTTAAGTGTGGGGTGTCTAAAGACACAAAGGAAAGAAGAGAGATATTAAAAAAAAAAAGGAAATAAACAAATTTTTACTAGGGTTGAACAATTGCCGAGGGTTAGGAAAAAAAATAATTTTTTTTTGCTACAACATATAAATTATTTTCCTCTTGAAAGTAACTGTTTCAACCTGAAAAAAATCAAAAGAAGAGATTCCTCTTGCCCATCACTTAAATTTTTCTCATTGTGTCTTGTTTATTTTGTGACTCGAGTGAAACCTTAACTGCTAACCATTGAAAAGTGCTAAGGAACGATCCTTGTATGGATATACGTAGGCTTGATTAGCTCTATCAAAAAAATCAAAAACTTATTTTACAAATATCGGAACTCCTATACTCTTATGGATTACGGCGTTCATTCTGATTCTTGAGCATGATTTCAATACTTAAAACTTATGAACTAGCCCTAGCTAGCATATGTGACAAGTTCGATAAAAAAATTTCTTTGAACTCTGCACCTTACTTCATAATTCTTGGCATGGATTTTTAATAAAGGATTCAATCGAGCGAACGTTAGTCCCGAGTTTTGATTTTACGAGAAGTTCATGACTACTAAGACTTGATTGATTTTTGAAGTTTTTCATAACATGGATGATTAGCGATACTTTGATGTGCTTGACCGTGGTAATGTTAAAAAACTTGCTCAGTAAACTATCTGAGATTGATGATCTTTCACCATGGATGAATTGAATGCTTAGGATTTGTGAGTATTCCATTTTCTGAAAATTCTCACGAGACTATAACTCATCCACTAGGGTAGCATAGGGGTTTAAAGGCTTAGTGCATACGCTAAATGCATTCGTGATTCCTACGAAAGTAAGTTAGGAGTAGATTTTACCACTTTTAGAGTTAGATTGCTCAAGACGATAAAGTTAGTGTGGGGTGTTTGATTAGTGTGTTTTATGTCTATCATTTAGGCATGTATCTGCATGTATTCCTCTCTTATATCATTTAAATGCAGTC
>JAWWMW010110585.1:0-20212 GCA_035048345.1 Echeveria elegans
TATGATGTATACCAAAATTTAATATTCAAAGTAAATTATATATTACTTTATAAGCCCAACTGCTAATTTTGGATTAGTTTTGAAGGTTAATTGTTCAAACTTTTAAAACAAAAAATGATTAATTGGACAAGGGTAAAAAAATCTAACAAAATTTTTGAATTTCCATGAAATTTGAAGGTAGGCCATTATTTTGCACGGATGAATGATGCTTCTTTTAAACTGATTTTTAAATGATTGTTTTATAATTAAACTTTTTGTACTTATAATTTTCCAAATTAAAAATAATTAAAAATGATATATAGAAGTTTTGTTTTATTAAATTTTATTCTGATTTTTTCACTATTTTTATGATTTTAATTTTTTCCTGAATCTTTTTTTCTAATTATTTTATTTTTAAAAATATCTATGATTTTTTTTGATTATTTCCTCTTCTGCTTTTAAATTATTTCCGCTAAATTTAATAGAAAAATGAAAAAGCCAAAGATGCGTGTCGCCGGTAGTGATGAAAACTTGTAGGTATTTAAAGAAAAGAAGAACAAACATACTTGTGTGCCTTCCTAAAACACTCAAACATATATTTTTACTTTTCAACAATTAACCCAAAATAAAAAAATTAATATATTACAAAAGATGCAACAATACTAGAGCTTCCCACGAACATAAAAATGTTACAAACTAGTTGATTTTGGGTGGGTGTTTGTACCAAATGTATTAAAAGTAAATAAGTTGTGAGGTACAAAGTCAAACTGGTTACACAAAATGTTACAAAGAAATTTGAAGGTAACTATGTGGAACGCATGCACATGTTGAATAATACAACAATAATACTCCAATATCTGGTTGCTTAATACATTGTCAAGCGACTTTAAATGCAACCCATGGGTGTGTGAACTATATATACCTATATGAGTTCTTAGATAAAGACAAAAAAAATTCTCAAATGGATTAAAATGTCTGAAGCGGTACATATGTCGTATTGTTATTTACTCAAATATAATTGGAACTCTAGAAAGTATGAAATTCATGGCATATTTTATTTGATAAGAGAATACAAGATGCAAAATCTAAGGGTCATTCGGTAGTGTTTCAAAAAAATGTTTGGGTATACGAAGAACGTATCTTAAATTGCTACATTACGAAGCACATCGATTGAGTATGCTACTGATTAAAAGTTCAGTCTTTCTCTTATTTTGATCGGTCTTGAAGTACCTTATCAGGAATGATCTGACATCTAGATCTACAGATGTCAAACTGAGGGGGAGTCTTGTGATTTTTTCTTCTTTCTTTTCAAATTTTGATTTTTCTCCGAATGGAATATTTATTTGTGGATGAAGGAATTTATATTTTGCGACTCTCCAAAAAACAACTTTTGTAGCCACATCATCAAATTATGCAGAGTTGAGAGCGTTATATGAAGTTGGGCATAATGTGTTTTGCTACAATCATTTATTCAATATGTGAAGGCTAGATGTGGACTTCTATCAGACGAGCAAATTCTGAAAATAAAATAAAGGTTTTTAGAAGCGTTGAAGAGAAAGTGCAGATCAAAATTCAGAATTGGAAATCCTTACTACTCTCAACAGCCGGCAAGGAAACAATGATTAAAGCAGTACTGCAATCAATACCTCTCTACACCATGAGTTGTTTCAAGCTCCCAAAATCCCTTTGCAACAAACTCTCCTCAATAGCAAAATGTTACTGGAGGTCTAGAAATTCACAGAGCAAAGGAATCCACTGGGTTAACAAGGATATTCTAGAGAAGGAAAAAAAATCAAAGGCGGGACGTGGTTTCTTTGTTTCGAGAGCCTTAATATCCCAATGCTAATGAAACAAGTTTGGAGAATGCTAATCCACCCCGACCTTTTGTTGAGCAGAATTTTTAAAGCAAAATATTTTAAGGATGCCAATTTACTGGCAGCCAAGCCGAAATCAACAAACTCTTATAGTTGGAAAAGTGTGTGCAACATTCTGGATATTTTCAACTCAGGTCTAACAGGAGGTGACACATGTCAACCATATAGATGAAAATACTATACAGATGGCAATTTACTAGCGCTTCAATGGAAATTTTCATCATATTCTTCTGCAGGTGAAACCTCCAATTCGGAGTTATGTACAAAGGCATGAGGAAGACTTTGGAAATTAAAAATTCTGGACAGAGTAAAAATATTCGCATGGACACTGCACCACAATGCCCTACACATTTTCTACAATCTGAGACGCAAAGGCTGTAAAATTTGTTTTTTGGAGAGTCGCAAAATATAAATTCCTAATGTGGCTTCCAGGAAGAGACTATAAATCACATGCTCTTTACCTGCTGGTAGAGTAAAAGCTTTACTATGTTGTACGGAAACGTTCCGAAACGTCGGAACGCTAAGGAACGCCGCGAAACGCCTGAGAAACGCCGTGTGAAGTCTGCCCATGATTTCCGCACGAAGTAGCAGGGAAAGATATCATTATTGGGCCTGAAAACAAAACCCTAAGTGCAAGCCCAACTAAATCATGAATGTCGCCCAATGCAGGAACAACTCTTTGCACGAAGCCACGAGAACAGCTCCCATCACCCATCACCGAACAACCAGCAGTCCAGCACCGCAGCCACAAGTCGTCGTCGCCGGTTCAATTTCAAATCGAACGACCATCACAGCACCGCACCCAACACCGAACGACCAGCACAACACCGCACCCATCACCGAACGACCAGCACCGGCCACAATTCCTTCATATTTCTTCAACTTCAAATCGTTTTGACTTTTTACAACATCTTCTTAGATGGAATCAGATGAGCAAAAGCCTTTATGGAGGTTTCTTAAAAAGGTATCCAAAGTTGAAGGGGTTGGAGGAACTTGACTTTGGAAGTGTAAAATTTGCAAATTGCAAAAACAGGGAACTCACCTTCTTCGTTTGATGCACAAGTTACAACATTTTACTTGTATTAAGAAATTCATATATTCAAAATTATAAAAAAATATAATTATAAATAGTCGTTTCTCGCCATTTTCACTTTACATGTATTTTTCACTTTGTCATTCTCCCGTTTCCTCCAGTTCCCAATTCCCCGTACCTATCCTCGCTTCCGTGCAACCTAGTCGAAGAACCTCAGAGGAAGCAAGTTTGAATATTGGCTTAGCGTCTAACATGATGGCACGAAGAAGAATATCACGAGCATATTTAGACTGCCCCAAAAACAAACCATTATGGGTATAAGTGACTTCAAGACCCAAAAAGAAGTTAAGACAACCCAAATCTTTGATTGCGAATTCTTGCCGAACGCAATGAGTAAGATGTTTAATGAGTAGGGTGAGAATTATATCGTCAACATAAATAAGTACGCAGAGAAGAGTAAATAAATACGAATAGAGTCACCTTTGCTCTTCTTAAATCCCAAGCTGATTACGAAGTCACAGAACTACAGAAGCATTGAAACCAAGCTCGAGGAGCTTGTTTAAGCCCGGAGATTGCTCTTTGTTAAGATGAAAAATATAGAAAGGACGAAGCAGATCAACATAACCCGGAGGTTGGTCCATAAACACTGATTTGCGTGAGAACCCCATGAAGAAAATGTATTAATGCACTCACGTCCAGCTGATGTATGGGCCAACCATTCACGACCGCAATAGATAGAATGATTCGTAAATGTCCGCAAATGAAATCACTAAAGAGAAAAGCTCTTGGTTATTGTCCTCAACAGGCACAGCGTGACAATGTGACTTATAGCTGAAACCAAGCCCCATTTGTGCCATTTACAGTTCATTGGAAATAAGATGACTAATGCAGCTCTGAAAGTAATTCTGAATGGGTTCCTTTGCCTTAAATTCTAGGACATTCGTGGCAGCTATTTTATCAGTAAGGACGTTGAAAATTTAGGTAAAATCTGTTCTCAACGGATTAAGAGACGATGACTTCAGAGGAAAGGCAGTTGAACATGATCAATACAGCTATGGCTCATTGGACAGTTACGATGGAGACTTGTTCTTTGATGAAGACAATGATATATTTGTTGATAGCTTGTTTTGACACTTTGTGGCTGCTAGATAGGAGAGGAGTTGGGGCACTTGGCCTGTCGCACACAATTAAGTGTAGGACAGGTTACATTGACTTTAGGCCAGTGTGGCGTGCTCATTAGCCCCATATACCAGTACCACCACATGGTTATGAGCCCCTCAGGCCTCAACAAAATTCAAACTCTTCCAAAACCTGATCTCTTTTCTTCTCCGTTGGGATAAAAAAAAAATTAGCTAGTTCCAATGCCTATCCAGCTGCTACTCCCTCCGTACTAATTTATAGTGCTCATTTGAATTTGGACACAAATTTTAAGAATAAAAGTATGTAAGAGAATGAATGAAAAGTAAATAGATTGGAGAGAGAATGCTTGTGAGAGTAAAAAATATTCAATTTAAGAAAACGAAAACTCTATTTTTAGATGTTTAAAAAAGAAAAGAAAATTATAATATGAGACTGAAGTATAATTCTAGAAGCAAGATATTAAGTGAAAGATTCAATACAGACACCTTTAACGGCGAGACATGTCAAAATTCCCAAGTAAGAAAAACTTATCAATGCCAAGATGGGTGAGTCATTGATTAGTAAAGCTAGAAAGGTGAGATTTAAAGAATCAATTGGGACCCAGAATGTCGTCTTTGTTGATCAAAACAAAAAAAACCCAGACAACAACATCTGCAGCCACTGCACCGCAACTAAGCTTCATTGTACTACTAAATGATTATTCTATTCACATCACAGTATGGTTCATCCTCAAGTCCACATTTGCAAACTGCTTAGTGCTGCTTAAAGAATCATCTAATAGTATGCTGAAGTTACTAATATGCTTAAACTACCGACTCTACTTGGCCAAAGTGTTTTATAATCATCATCTCATGTTGACTGTACATTTTTTTTGACGTTCCTAGAAACATGTTCATGTCCCGTTCCTAGAAACAACTGAACGCTGCTGCCGGACTTGCCTTTGTTTTTCTACTTTTAAACGGCGTAGTTTCACGTTGCTGTTTATCCGAATATGGAGATGGAGGACTTGATGACCTTATCAATGCAAAATTCATTCCTCTGAAAAACGAGTGAGTCTTCACCTCTGCTGCTCCCTTATTAGACCCGAGTCTAGAAGTTGGATCTTTGTTCAGCAAGCAAGATATCAAGTCTTGAGCCTCAGCCTCGCCAGCAGCCAAGGCTGTTCCACTAGTTGGAAACTTTAATGACTTAGCGACAATGTTGCGTAGCGTGGCAATGTTATTAGGACCAGCAAACGGGGTGCGTCCATAAATCAACTCATATAGAAAAATGCCAAAAGCCCACCAATCGACAGCGTTACCGTGTGACTTGCCAGAGGCTACTTCTGGCGCGACGTATTCATGCGTGCCCACAAAAGAACAGGACCGCGCGCCAACTGGCTCTGCATGAACAAACATTTGGTTGCTTGTTATGGTCTGAACCTTTCTTGATCTGAAAGGGTGCCGGATTGGTAGGCATGAAAATGGTGGCGGTCGAGTTGCTGCTGATGTTGCTTCTGAGAATTCTACTGCTGCGATTGAATCGGCTATTAAAGAGAGGTCGAAGTCTGAAAGCATGATGTGGCCGTCTGATCTGACTAGCACATTTTCTGGCTTCAAATCTCTGTAGATGATTCCAAGCATGTGTAGATACTCCAATGCCACCAACACCTCTCCAGCATAAAATCTGATAACCCAACACAATACCAAAATGTTTTATAATCAAAATCTTACTGTTGTGATGCAGCATATAAGTGTTAGTGTGATCGCACCCGATTCAAATGAAATTAAATTGATGATTAATCTCCAGTCTGAATTAAATAAGAGAACTGAATGGTTGAACTGAATTAAATAACTGAAATTTAAATTGTTGTACCTGGCGGAGGGGATTGTGAAGCGTTTGTGGGGCTGTTTGTGACGGAGAGAGTGGAGGTCTCCGCCAGAGCAATATTCCATGACAATACATGAGAAATGAGAAGCTTCAAAGTGAGCATAGAGACTAGGGAGAAAGGGGTGATCAAGCATTTTAAGAATCTTGGTCTCCATTTCAGCTCTATGAGTCTTGTTTTTGGCTGCAAGAACTTCCTTATCCACCACTTTCATGGCGTATGAGCTGCTCTGATCATGATTCCTGAGCTTGCACAAGTACACCTTCCCTATATCTCCTGCTCCGATCCGGTGGAGCAAGCGGAAGTCACGGAAGTTGAGTGCAGCATGGTCACGTGGGAGCGAAGAGAATGCTGAATCGGATAGGCGGTGTGGTTTTTGAACTAAATCTTGTGAAGAAGCTGGGGTTTCTAAAGAGAGACGACTGAAGCTGCTGCAACTCTCGTTGCCATTGCAGCCGCCGCGCCGGTGGTGTACCGTGGGATTTGAGGCTTCCATGTTTGTAGGACTTTTAAGTAGCAAAGGAGGAAACAGAGCAGTGTAAAACTGCTTGTGATTACGCTTGGTTCATTTTTATAGAGAAAATGAGAATGTGGAAATGGGGTCAAGAAAGACACCAGTGAAATATGAGGTGGCCTTTAAATAATATATTAATTTTCCATATATAAATATATTTCGTGCCGATTAAAATGACGGCGTTTTGAGATAGACACAATCTTGTATTTATTTTACAAGTGGTGATCCCGTCGTTCCAACGGAAATTGTTTCTCTGTTAAATTTAAATTTTTGTATTTAAATTTTAAATTGAAATGGTTTAGTCAGGTGATATAAATTTAGTTAGATGTTATTGGTAAATGTATGAATTTAGTTAGGTGTTGTTGGTAAATGTATGACTTGTTAGTTAGATATTTAGTTGAAATGATTTAGTTAGGTGATAGAGATTTAGTTAGATGATGTTAGTAAATGTATGAATTTAGTTAGATGTTGTTAGTAAATGTATGATTTGTTAGTTAAATCTACACTAATAATAACCTTCCATCCTCAACACACAAACAGCAACCACTCACTTTTCCTTACTATTTTCATCGTTTTTCTCACTAAATATTCATTGCAATAAGATAAAAATGTCCCTCCCCACCCTCCTTATTTACATAATATGCCATTCATCACTATTCATCTATATTTGATTGTATTTGTCTGTATTTCACTGTATTTGATCGTATTTGATCAGATAGATTTCAAAAAATTAAAGAATTAAGAATTAAAAAAATTAAAAAATTATAAATGGAGCGAAAAACGTTGTAAAAGTTAATTAAATCGAATGAAGACACCGAAAAATTCTCGTCGGGACGACGGAAATGCAACTAGTATTCTTTTATATAGATAGATTACTATTCGCTGTCTAAGATAAACAAATTTGTGTTTCATTTTCTACGTTCTACCTTAGATTAAAAACGAATAGCTTGTGTCGTTTTACATTCTTTGAACGAAAAGTAACAAATGAAATGTTTTAGACGATGGATGGCAAAGGTTTAGTTGGTTGAAATCGTCGCACGTGATTCGGGAGATCATTTTCCAAGGTGTTGGACCCACCCGCAGTTTCAACTAGCTTTAGGAGTCGGTTTTGGTTTTGTTTATGGTCGGCTCAGGAATGGAATCCCGAATGAATGTGAATGTAAATATGTTATGCATTTATTATTAGTGTAATGATCAAATGGTAACGATTTAGTCATAAAATTTTAGAGTTAATGTATAAATTCTATCTCTCACCAATTTTATTTTTTATTTTTTTATTCAATCTCGTTGAAATTTTTCAGTTCTTCTTATCTCGGGCGCGAAGACCTTTCATTTTTTCCTTCCATCTTTCGGGTCGAGGAAGTTGATGCAATGCAATTGCGGAGTTATTTTTCGACACGTTCAAGTCTCGGTGGAGTTTGAGTCGCTGATTGAAGAGAGATCGTGTTTTACTTGATAATTATGTATTTTTCTTTAGCTAGATAAGTGTTATATTTTTATAATACATGTATTCACGCATTAAGATAAATAAATAAAAGGGATCGATTTAGTGCTAATGGGGGACGCCTGCCTGCCTAGTTTGACTAGGAAAAGTATTGGATTCGGATAAGCTAAGGTTATAATTACGTTTCCAAGTCTAAATGCAATCTTAGTTCATTATTTAATTTATGGAGAGTAAGAGAATGAAATGGTTGACCCCGCGGACGAGCTAGCTGTTCATACTAAGTAATAATGTAATTAACATGTGAGATCTGATCAGTAATAAGAAATGAGTGTATAATGATGTGTTGAGTGGGCACTGACACTAGTGCTACAGTGCTAAACAAATGGCGTCTGTCTTATTCGGATTGGTGCGGTGCTGCCGTGCAAATCAGGCAATATATTGATTTTAATTTATTTGAATTTGTCTCAAGATTAGACCTGCTTGTTGGTTGTCTCGTATCAGATTATCACCCGCAGCTCTGAAAACTTTAATCTTTGCGAGGATAAGAAGAAGAAGAAAAAAATCAGTAGCTAGAAAGAAGACTAGTTGTATTTATACATTTACAGTACATAGCATTACTGCTACGAGTTACTCTTTAGTTTACTGCATGCAGCAGTAGCTACCAAGTACTACTACTAACTTTTATCAACAAAACCCTAGCTCTCTTGCTGGCTGCTGCGCCTCGTTTAGACCAAATAATGTCTTTCATTAATGTGCCTGCCTAGCCCTTCTTCATCACAGTTAATAGAATGGTACGAATTTTATTGATTTCAACAACAAATCCTAATCGGAGCAATCATATAAGTACTGATATACCAGATTTTATAAGAACTCCGCAGTTAAGTATGTTTGAACGAGAGCAGTACCGGAATGAGTGACCGTCTGGAAAGTCCTCGTGTAAGTTCTCATAAAAAATAAAAAAACCTAATCCTTTATATGAATGTGTTATTGCAATATATTGATCTCCCATTAAACTAATTCATATCACACTGACATATGATGATGATTTATTTACTATCCATCGTACTACATTCATCAATGAGCGGCGACAATGCATACAGTTTTTATTATGTGTAGTAGAAGTGGTCTCCGATCATAAAGACATGGATTGAAATGATCCATGCTGCTATATAGAGATATGGTTTCAATCAAAACATTTGGCTTCCATATGAGATGAGATTAGATAGATACTTATATTTATATATATGATGGATCTAACAACTTGCTCCAGTGCACCATATGTAATCAGTTTTAAGTGGAGTATATGGGTTCTGTAGTCCTTGTATCAATATATATATTGTTGATGATATCAGTGTGACGGTATAAGAGAGGGTAGTGTGAAACCCTAAGTTCCGTAATTAGGGGCTTTCTCTAGTGTTTACTATTTTCAGTCAATTGCCTCGATGTATTCGCCCAATCCTTATAACAACAACCATGCCTGGATTTTAGAGTAAAATTTTGACTGAAAAGCAGACAACACTTAGCTGTTTTAGTACGTAATAATTTAAGAATATAATAATCACAATTCACAAGCACTGCCACTGCCATAGGGTTGGTTGAGCGTTTGAAAATCCAAACAGACAATGGTGTTATTATTTATTTATTAAATTATCAGCAAATGCTGCCACACCAGATTTATATGTAGTGAGATAGATGTCACTTACTTATGATTTGGTGCCAAAATTTAACTTGAATGAATAATACAAAACATATGCCGAGATACAAGTATAGATTTTAATAATGCTGTTGAATCATTTGGTTATGGGATGCGAGAGAGCGAAGCATTATATTATCAATGGGCAGAGGGACATGTCCATGTGACCTCATCAATCTGATTACATAGTATCAATAATAATCATATAACCATCCGAAGCAGTCACTGGCTTCAAACAATCAGCGATATTTATGCCCTAACCAAACATATACTCCATCTGTCCTCTTTTGTTCTTTTTATTTCTATTTTTGATGTCCTCTTTTATTCTTCCTATTTTCATTTCTGGCAGTTCTCTTTCCTACTTTATCTCTCACATAACACTCTCTTTCATACTTTATTATCCACTCACTTATCTTTATCTTATTTTATCTCTCACGCTCTCATTATTTCTTAAGAAATGTGTCACATTCTAAACAAGAAGAACAAATCAGGACGGAGGGAGTAGTTGCATACAGTCATATAGAAACAAATTAAACAAATTTAAAATATAATTTCCATATACATAATTTGTACCATAATGTCACTGTCGGGTACCTAGTTAAGGACGATGAGAGATTTGTTAAATATCATACATATTATATACACGGAGGTGAGTATTTGGTTCAAATTAGTGATGTATGGAAAATGCCAAAAATATCCTCAAATCAATCTTGCTTAACATTTATCAAACAAAAAGAAACAAAAAACAAAATTGTTTGATTATCAGGGTAGGGTATATCTGTTTTTTTTTTTTGGGTTGATTGTGATTTTTGGTTATAAGATTATTTATGAGCTGTAAATAGTAGTAATATATATGACGTGCACTTGAGCACATATAGTCGTGTAAATCTCGAATTTCAAGAGTGTCAAGTCTTTTTTAATACTTTACTTAATTAGCTAGGGTTAAATGGTAAGTTAGGCAGAAAGATGGATTTGGTTTAAGCATGTTATCCAGCTTTCTATCTGCATAACCTACCTATATACAAGTCCATGTAAACTGAGATTAGAGATTAGCTGCTTGCGTCATGTTGGTCAATGGAATTATGCATAAGGTGCACGCTGCAAATGATTGCAAGTAAAAAAGCACTTAAAATATGGAGCTAAAATTATTTGCAGAAGTTGTCAAATTATGTTTGAATTTTCAACCTACCGGATCAACGACACTTTGCTGCTCGTGACTAAATTAGGGCTAGCTTTTTGACTACGTTGCACATACAGAGATGCTCATTATCATCATTATGCGAAAAGTAACAAATCAAATCTCTATGACTAGCTAGTCACTCCCCTACGCTGCACTTATGTTTCTGCATGCGCTAATAATATAAGCACATTATACTGTATTCATCTTAAAGATATACATGTCCAAAGCGAGAGACGCCACTACTGCTGGTGATGCATCCGTTGCAGAGATCTTTCATTATATATATATATATATAGTACACGTTTTGCAGCGGAGAGGTCGCGATAGAGATGCATATATTTAACATCAAATAATTAATCATCCTGAGACATTGAAATTACCTTTTCCAAATTCCAAATGTATTACAATGCAACGTTTTTTTCTGAAAGAGAAAAGTAAGGTTTATGCAATCGTTCGTTGTGAGATACGTTTATTATCATTGACCGTCGATCTTTGCATAAATTTACCAAATGCTCCATTCTCGCCAGAACACATGAATACGATTGAAACATTTACATTTATGGTGCTATCTTGGTAGCGGGGATGTGAGACAAGACATGGTGATGAAGTTGGAGAAACGGGATCGATAATTAAGAAGTATAAGAACATGAAGAATATGTAAGTAGCAACAAACAGGCTAGAAATATTCGCGCATCAAAGATAGGGACTAGGGAGACAACCGGGCACAAACACAACACAATACTATATAAAATGAAATCATGTGTCATGTATGTCTTTCTTATTTATTTTATACTGTACATATATATACTACCAGGAGCATCTACTCAACAAATCTAAACATCGATCCAGCAGCTGATACAGTGTTGGCCTGCCGGCTATACTCATGCACTGACTTAGTCACCATCATCTTCTGTCTACTCTGCACTCAAAACTAAATATTGATATTGCAAGGCATATTGGGCTTTTTTTCTTTTTGAAAAGGATGCATCTTGTTAAAGCTAGCGTCATCGTTTTAACATTCATCAAAATTTAAACCAAGAGTTGAAGAGTTTATAATCCACTCTCTAGACCACCAGACTAACCTAGGGTTTTTAATTTATTGATTTTGATAGTTTGGATTTAAATAATTTAAAAAATAATTTATCACAATTATTCTTCGCTGTTATATGTTCTACTATAATTAATTTGTGAGGAGTTTAACACAAGACCTATATACGTGTAAAGACTGATTAGGGATATGATGACCAAAGGAAGACACAATCTAGCTTTGAAGAAGGGTTTGGAGCTTGGACTAGAAGATCGATAGTTTGACATTTGTTTTACTCCTTCCGTCTTCAAATGATCTTCCTACTTTTCTTTTTGGCGTTTCTTCTTATTTTCTTTTATAGTAATTTTTTTATCTTTTTTCTCTCAATATACTCTCTTTCTTGCTTTATTACTATTCACTTTCTTACTTTTACATTATTCTTTCACTCACACAATTGTTTTTTTATCTCTCCATACATTCTCTTTCCTACTTAATTACTATTTACTTACATACTTTTATATTATTCTCTCACTCATACAATCATTTTTTCTTTCAATACACTCTCTCATTCATATTTTTTTTTCACTTTTTTAATTATTATGCCCACTCCCAAACAGGAAGATCATTCCTGGTAAGAGGGAGTAGGTAATTCAACCTCTGATATAACTTGTAATCAATGTGCACTTGAATTTTGCATAACATTGTTGCATGGAAATCATGATTATTCCAATATTCTAAAAACTAGGCAAAGCGCGAATTGGGGAACATCCAAAGCTGACTAAGTTAGGAGAAAAGCGAGTCTCAATAAAAAACCTTACTGGCAAAATTTGTAACTGAACTAAAGGGAAAAGACTTAGATCGATGATCGGACAAGAAATGATGCATTGGTGGCTAATGATGTAAAAGTTGAACTCCTCATTTTCACAGGACATGGCTTGAAAGTTAAAAGTGAAATATTCCCTGGGTGATGATGATGAGTTTTCAACTCATGACGTGTGTTCTAAATTGAAAGAATACTTGAGAAAGTCATTAATCATTAACTCAAAGAGTCGTAGAGGAATTGGTTGTGCAGAGTTTCGAGACAGAATGTTTATCTGTCAAAAAGTCCAAATTTGCAAAGCTCCTTCATTCCTATTTATAGTCTCAAAAAACATGAAGCATGAACGAGATACGATAGCGAATAATATATACGTGGGTTGCAACACTATTAAGAAATTCAGTAGAGAGTATCTTAATAGCGGAAAGGATGCACACATTAATAGTTTTCATACATATTTTTGTCATTGGGTATGTCCCCTATCACTTGTTATTTAATTTTGGAATATTTATTTTCTTTTATTATTAATTTTTTGGAAATTTGTAGATGACTTATTCTATCAGAGAATGGTCCGCATTTTGTTCATGAGGTTTATATACTGCTAGTTCAACAACCACTGATTTCCAAGTTTTATTCAAGGTGCTATGGAAACGAAATGAAATGTTTATGGGAGCAAAATAAAAAACTACGAACACAAAACTTTGGAGCCATGCATGGTTGAAGTATATACTTTTGACTAATAACTATGCATGATATTATAGTTTCTGTATTTCGTTATGATTTTGGTTTGATATTGGTTGCTTTGTTTTGATGTACTTTACATGTGAAGAAGTGTATTACGATATTTTGGAAAATGTGGTTGATCTGATCTTTGGTGGAGGATGTCGGTTATTTTGTTCAAATGTAAATGGTTCAATAGGTACTAGAGGGAGATGGAGAACATTAGGAATAGTCATAGACGAGGAGGCACCTCAATCAGTTGGTTTAAATATATACAATATTGTATTCCGGCCGCCGCAGAATAAGTATTTTACGTAGATGAACTTAACTCTAATTATAACTGAAAGGTTGTTAATGTGGTTGCACATCGAGAAATATATACCACTAATTCACTTGCTCAATATGAAAATGAAAAGCATGTCAAGAAGAGGCATATCAAGAAGATACATATATCAAGTGATATTCTAAATTATGTATCTTCGGGAATATATATGTTTGATGATGATCATGAGTATCAAAATGATGAAGTAAAGGAGGGAGATGAAGATGCATACTGTGAAATGGAGGTTGAAGATGATTAAATATTTGAAGATGATGAAGAATCTTAAAATAGATCAAGTAACGTAATTATTGTCAACGTTAATTACTTCTCCTTCCATGGTTTCGTTTCAGGACTTGCTTAAGACTTGTTGTTATTTTTTGTTCATATTGTACATTATGTTTGGATATGCAAAATATGAACATGAAATCAAAGTAAATGGCACCAAGATATCTTCATCCGGTTCGATTCCTTTAAGTCTTAGTCCGGAGAGGTTCATGAGAGAACTTCGTTGGAAAACATGCCACTGCAATAAGGGTGAGTACAACACTCCTCTATATAGACTGCCTACTATAAACTCTAGCAACAATGTTATTTGAATGTGCTGACCCTGACCTCAACTAGATCTGAAACCAACAGAGTGAGGTTCCACTAAACATGTATAATTACTACCAAGTACGTGATTCATTTGCGCCTCTCTTTACGTCAGTAGCTCCTACTTAGTCCAGGTACGCTGAAGCCAACACCGCGGTTTGTTACTTTGGATGAAATCACCTCAACAAAACTAGATAAAACTAGATACAGCTGTTCAGTACGACTCTTGCATAATTTTGAGCATGTTTCTACAACTTGGTGCAACACTGGATGTTAGTCAACAACACTAATTCAACCAGTTTTGCTGCCTTGTCACACATCGCTTCTACTATCTTCGTTATAGCCTTGAGCGTGTCGACTTATCTCACTTCTCTCTATGTTGGGAAGACAACAAAAATATGTAGTCTACTAAATTGCTTAGTCTCCAGCTCCTTTTTATAAGAACATGGAAGAGTATCAACATGCTCTATGTGACTTTTTTGACTTCTTAACTTCGTGATCTCCAAGTAAAGCATATATCCGAGAGCTTATCTTCAATTGGTTAAGGACACTTACACATAATTTCCTTTGAATGTGTAAGAGTAGCTCGACGATAGTCAATTTCTAGATTGACACTTTCTTTCAGTGTCACTTCTGCAACTTCACCATTGGATGCGCTTACAATTCCAACCCCGACCCTGAGATTCCCACGACAAAATTCTTATCAAGAAGCTAACATCATGTTGGCATACTATATTATTAAATTTTGACAATCCAGCATACAATTTTAAACCTCACATTACAAGATATTTGATTGCAATTATTTTTTTATTCTATTCATGATACACAAATTCCCAAAATCCGCTCACAACATGATATTCACCAATTTTTGTGTAACCCAAAAATCTCATAGGTAATTAGGGTCAAACTAAAGAAATGCGCTTGTATTTTTACTCATACATTTTATATCTCATAATGTTTAAGATATTGATTCGTTTTATGCGAGATAAAAGATAATTTTTGCTTCAAAACAGAGATAAGTATTGTGGGCTCTAACCCTTAGGCCTCACGCCACCTTCCCGCTACAATCTTGCTCAGTCAATCCGATCTCGCTTCAAAACCTTCCAAAGACTCAATGATGAAAGATTAAATAATAAGTCCATTAGTGGAATAACCAATCACATGCCTAGAAATATTCATTTTCACTGCTCTCCTATCTGCCTCCGTTGACCTCAGTATTGCCTCCTACAAAAGAAGAGACAATTAATACATATACACAAAGTCCATACCGGTGTCCAACACAAGTATTAAAATGTTGATTGTCTTCTCCCCGTCATAAATAAGGTCAGCCACCTGTAGCCTAGGTCTAAGATTAGCATCCCTAAAAAAGTGAACAACACATCTCTCAACACGTTATGTTTTCTAGTCCTCCTCCGCCACCACTCGAACAATAAGATTCGTGATCACCGGCTGTGTTGGAAGTTTGCAACCCACTACAAATCGTACAAGCTCCAGAAACCACCAACATATCTTGTCCGGTACGGTATTTGAGAGTCAAGTGATACACCATTAGGTTCATATATGAAGCCCAGAAAAAGGTGTAGGCATCATTTTGATCCAAATACCAATCATAAAGCACAAACTACTCACATGCTCCTTTCCGACCCTTGATCTTCTCTTTGACAAATTCTGTGGTCAAACCGATGAGCCACTGTTGTGGCCTGACCTTGGACCTCAGCTCCTCCAATCCAATTGGAAAGTAGGAAAAAATCCTAAGTTCCAGAACAAACAAAACCGAGGAATCCAAGATCAAAATCACGTCTGGCTATCCCTGAGGTCCATTTTGCCCATTTTAATTTAAAAATTATTTAATATTGTGATTTAATCTGGGACGTAGGATGAATCAAATGAATGGACATGATCTTTTTATACTTTTTATTTTAAACATTCCTTTTTATTTGATCCACTCCCTTATATAATAGATTACATGTATCCACCTATTTAAAAAATAAAAAAAACGAGGTGCCCTTACTTGTAATTAGTCTTGAAAATGAGAGTTGAACTGATCTGCTGAACAACAAAAAAAAAGTTACATTTCACTAAAAATTGATTACGTAGCTGATTGGATTTTAAGGAAAATAAACTAGTACAGAAGAAGATTAGAAAACTTACCAAGTTTGCGCATGCTTGACTTTTAAGTCTTGAAAATGTGGGTCGAACTGATCTGCTAAACAACAAAAACAAGAAATATACATAACGTTATTCGACATTTCATTCAGAAATCACAAGGAAAAACAAAAAATTCCAAGACATCTTAATTTAACCAAAATTAAGGAAAGTGCAGTCTCCAGAATCCATCTTGTCTTAACCGATGTTACAGTACTTAGTTTTTTTACATTTTCATTCAACACAGTGAGATTGACTCAGTTTTTTTTAAAACTTCCGTGAATCGTCTATGAAGCACGTAGCCCACAAACAATACAATTCCATGATTCTATGTGTTCATAGTGTTTTTTTACCAAACAGTAGCTAAACGCTTTGTGAGACCAGATGATGCACAGTTTCAGAAAAGAAAAAAAGAAGATGCACAGACAAGTTTGAGAACACATTAACAGACATGTTTTACACTAATCCTGTTTATATTACACTTAAGGTTACGGGCAACTACTGCGTCACTCATATGCCTGAAAAGATATGTTGCACTAAATGTTTAACGAACACTAAGGCTGCACTGTCCCTTTCTTTCCTTCTACCACATTTAGTTACACCATAATAATATGAGTTTCATAGCAATATACAGGAGTATTTATTATAAAGGAATTTCAAAAAAAGGGAGGAAACTGAACATGGCCATCCTATGGGATAGATAGAAATTAACTATGAGCTTTCAATGTTAGGGCACGGCATACCCGTGTGCTCCAAATTTCAACCCCTCCCCCTCCCATTCTCTCACTATAGCTGCATATACATGTATTGTTTATCAAAGTATATGTGTGAGCATTATACACTTGTATATTACACAAACTGATCTTCTTGATCGCATTAAGTTGTGAATCAGTTGTAAGCATAAGCAAGGTCAAATAGCAGTTCCAGATCACAGTGAGAGATACCATGCATGCATTATATGTATCAGCACCCTTAAGCGCTTGAGACGACAAAGATACAGTATAAATGCCGGAATCGAAAAAGAGGTTGACTACAGCCAGACGTACACTTATGGTTTGAGAAAGCGTGTCCTTGCAATCGTAATAGTACTGTTATCCAGCGATCGAAGAGGCACTCATAAAGTAACTTGATGAAGTTTAGCATACAAATAATACATACAAAAGTCAGCAATAACTAACAAATATATGCCCCCCCATAAATGTATAATAGTCAAATTCAAAGCATCAGTTTGTTGAGAAGAATTAGAAATTTCATTAATGCAGAGACACATTCTATCTGAATGTGTTTTTTTGTGAAAAGTTGATGAACAAACAGGCACTATTGTAGTTTTATGTAACTGGTAAGGAACACAAACCTAGACATTCCTCAATGTACAAAACAGACAAAATCCAATGCTAACATCGATAGTATTTTCCTTGCCTGTCGACATTCAATGCAGTCGCACAAAACAGCCGTACTGCGGGCTACTTGTGTGTCTGGATTTTTTCACAATAATGACTTGTTACTACGCATCCATATGGCCATACACACTCACTCTCCAGAAACAAAATCATCCTCAATCTATGCATGGTATGTATATCTTTCTGCAATAACTTTCACAAAAACAGCATTTACCTCTTCCCAACTACCTCTATCTCCCATCTATCTCTCACAGCTCATATTTTGTGGTGTGCAGTATCTTCTTCTGTTCTTTACCAAGTTGAAATCATATGATGTGTTCGTGTGTTTCGTAAAAGACCAGGAATGGCTAAACAATTTAGCCAGATTCTGAAACAGTATAACAGTGTCCTCTCCTGCCAAAGTAATTAAACAATCTCTATAAATAGTTAGAGAAAAAGCTTATTATGTTAATTAACACTGTTGTTGAACCCAAAACTAAATATATGTGTAGGACACAGTCAAACAAGGTTTATTACAAAATGCCCCATAGAAGAAATTGAGAAACAAAACGTGACTAATTAGTTTCTTGGAACAGAAAAAAAAATCACATGATTGGTGTACGTACCACTCTACCAATTAATGGTGATCATCATCAGCACTAGCTTGTGCTTCCTAAAAATCTAATCTAGTAACGTGTAAGACATATGACTGTTCATAGTGCACACCATGAGCAGTTAAAGTCTCTGATGCGGCCTTAACATTAAGCTTAACTATATTCAGATATCACAAGTTTATTAACTTATTAATGGCCTAAGTAACCTGCAAAATGCTGCTGCATGATGCACTTTAACGATTCTTCTTCAATCATATAAACTTCTTAGAAATCATATGAAGAGAAAAACATGGAATTAAAGCCAGCTTTTTACACGAATATTCACATATCTGCACGAGAAGTTGTAATGACACCATAGAAGATATGCTCGTATTGAACTTTGATGTCCCAATGTTAATGAAAAAAAGATGATGCTGCAGTAGAAACCAATATCTGGCGGTAGAGCTGTCAAAAATGCTCATTACCCAATAAGAGCCCGTTATCCGCCCATTAAAAAAGAGTATGTTATCCGCCCAGTAGGTTAATGGGGGATCAATGATCTCAATGCCCGTTACGCCCGTTGTCTATTAAGAGCCCGTCCGTTAACGTACCACCCAATAGTGTAAATGGATAATTGTGCCCGTTAATCTCAATAGTTTCATCCTTGTATTCTTAACCATAGGCATGCATAGATATGTTTCTCAATCACATATCTACCTCAAATGAATCTGCAAAACAATATATTCAAGCTGCATATATATGATTTATCCTCAAATGAATCCCAATAGATTTTGCAATTTAATTATCGATTTTTCAAGCTGCATATGATTCAAAACACGTTACTTTTATTCCTCTTTTCGTATATGTTTAGTTTTTGTTGTTGTTGGGAAAATTAGTAATCGTACAATAGTGCCCGCCCGTTACCCATTAAGAGCCCGTCCGTTAATCCCATTAGTGTTAATAGGCAAAATGAAAATTTTGCCCATTTGCCCGTTGCCCAATAATATCCGCCCATTAATAGTTCGTTCTCGCCCATTTGACACCTCTACCTGGCGGGTAGGGAACGATAACTTTCATGCACAAGGGAGCATCTAAACAAAATTGAGGACTAGGTTCATCTACCAGGAGATGTTGATACAAGAACTTAATCAAGAAACAAAGCACGTCATTGGCGAAGTTAAAAGTGAGGACAATTTCAGCGAAATAAGATACCATATTTTGCTCAAAATTAACTATAATTTCAATGTTTAAAGAGCAGACACAGAGTTATCCAATCATTTCAACACAGTTCACAACACAGTACATATCCAGATTCAAACTTTGCCATGTGGAATCATGACAGAGTGGAAAGCAAGGCAAAAACTTTCAAAAAATCTAGTCATTAATTCATTGTTTCTCAAATCTCAAGCCTCAATAAATATTAACACATGAAATATATGAGCTTGACATAAGTACACCTTTCAATTCATTCTCCCCACAACCTCCCATTATTGCCTCTAAGAGCCGTTAATTCTCCGTAACCAAATCCATACAGAGTCCCACATCTGGATCCTGTCCGCGACCCAATTTCATGAACTGTCCAATCATGATCGCAAACTCAGGCAGGGCAACTGCACGGGTGGATTAAAATTTGGAACACAACCTGAACCTTCGCAACACACCAGACTAAGATGGATTATATTGAAAGTTAGTTTATCCGATCGACGACCCGGACGTTCTCACGCTCCAACTAATGGTCCGGACCGTGAATATAATAATAATATTAAATATATTTTATTTTATTATATTAAAACAAGTGTCAAACTCGTCGTCCCGACGAGAATTTTCTCCATGTTTTAATTCAATTTTAATAAAGATTTCCAACGTTTCTCTCTATAATTTTATTCTTGTAATT
>JAWWMW010110606.1:0-10300 GCA_035048345.1 Echeveria elegans
AAAATAGTGAATGTTTAGCTACTGAACTGAACTGAACTGAAATTAAATTAATGTCAAAAGAACAGAGCCTAACTCTCTAACCAATTGAACTAAATTAATTTGTAGACTATTTAAGATATAAATGAATATATTATCATAAAAACGTGTATCATTTATCTATTTGACCATTTTTTATATTTGTATAACTAAGTTATTAATTAATTTGTGCATCGACTCACGGTTTAATCTGTTTAACCACTGACATCTTGACTCAATAAGGTCATCGAGTCGATCACCAGTTCGGTTCTTACATACACTGATGAAAAGTGGCTATTTGAAAAAAGTAGTGAATTTTGAATGTGCATGTTTGGTTAATCAGATGAAAAAAAATTAACACTAAAATCTTCTGTAAATTTATCCTTAATTTTCCATGGTAAAATTTATATTTCTTTAAATTTTTCGCTCAACGTTCTTTTCGTTAAGATTTCCTACAAACAAACGAAGTGTTAAAGAATGAAGAGTTTTGTGTATGAAGGACCGCTTCTAATTTATAATATTTCGTATTTAAAAACATATTAAGTTTTTGTTTGTTTGTTTGTGTTTGAAATCAATCCCAATGAGCAGCAAAAGAACAAATAGTTAAATGACTGAAGTCGATTGGATCTGGAGCACACTCTATTTCAAATTTATCTTAGATCATCTCTCATATCTTCATTAATCAAATGGTAATAAATATAAATCATATGTGTATACGTGTTTAACACAATAATTATAATTTTATTAATTTTCACGTCAACATAATTTAACATTTAATTCAATTTTTAATAAGTACACATGTTTTTATTTTACGAAAGCAAACGCAAATCGATCTTTGCTTTTGTCCTTTCTATTAAACATAGCTCTTGACCAAATCGTTTTTTGGCATTGGCAAATGAAGCTAAAAGTTATATTCCATATTTTTCTTCATATTTCTTTTTTTGGTGTCCTAAAATTTTCTTCTCGTTTTCTTAAATGAAAATTTTTTTCTCTCATATTTACACTCTCTCTAATCTATTTATCATACATGAAATATTTCTAGAGGTATTTGAGATGCGTAGAGAAGTCCGTATGAAATCTCTTACTTTAAGAAAAAAAATGTCCTAGAGGACCGCCATCTTCAATGCTCAGAAGCCCCTTAAGGCTTTCCTCACATTTGGGCCTCATGAGCTGTTCAAAAGCCCAACGCAATACCGCATCAAACAACTGCGTCTGATGTCCTCAGAAGCCCATTAAAGCTTTCCTCACATTTGGGCCTCATGAGCTCTTCAAAAGCCCTTTAAGAGGGTCGTTTATAGTCCTGAAAAGAGACTGTGTACTTGAGCCTATTCGTAAAATCTTATTTCAAAGCGTGATTATTCTGCACCTTTTTTTTTATCGATTGGCTAGCTACCTTTTCCAATGGAATATCTCCATGCAGATCCTGATCGTAACTCTTTCACAAATGCTGTCCTGTCCTCGTCAGTTATATCTTTGTGGGGCATGATGAACTTTTGCTCAACCTGTTAAACTTGTATAACGGTTTGGGTCGGACATCCCGATCAAATCCATTGACTACATGATAGGCTTAGGTAATTTCTAGAGGAAAATCCTTCAAAAAGCTTTAGAAAATTATACAATCAAAGCCACTCCAGATGATATAAGCAGCGAATTGCAACAGGTTACCGCCTCTGGCATTCTAATGGATTTTATTGTTCTTTCATACATTCCGAGATGCTCAATCATTGCTTGTCACATTGTTCTTTTGACAGGGCGTGTTCAAAGGTAAACAACTGCTGTATGGGCGAATGGATGAAGGCACCAGCAACCATGCCACACTAGAAGATGCTTTTGAAGCCTGTTGCAAAATCCCAGCTGCCTGACTTCTGCAATGAACAACAGTGAATTGGGTGGACCTGGTGTAATTATGAAGAAGACATCTCTTATCTCCATTCCTAAACTGCTGAAAGATAGTAAAACAGCCACCATTTGGGAAGAGGATATTAGATTTCAAATGAATAACTACCATTTACCTACTCACGCCACAAATTAATCAAACAAGCAGCTGATTGCTGAGTTTCAATGCAAAATGCAAATTATGGATCAAGAGTGTGTCCAGCAGACTTTCATGTACAATAGAATGTCAAACACTTAATAATAAAGACATTCGAGTATGTTCACATGCATGTTTCAATAAATTGTGGAATGCAATACGTTTGAAATTTCATATGAAGTATGAGAGAGATGCACTTTACCGAAAACAAGTTCTAAAACACTGAAGTACTAAACACGCCAAAAAGGATGAATATTGTAGTCTTTGGGCTCGTCAATTCGTCATGCATACAAAATAATACCAAATCATGGATTCTTAACACATTTTATAAAAGCATTCAAGGTTACATCTGACACAATTCATTTTATGCCATTGCCGTTCCTTAGCCATTAGTCTTACGCATGGCAGTTTGGAAATTTCAGACAATCACAACAGAAGCAACCGGGTCAAGTTATTTCTCTACCGATAAATGCTCTTCACACCTGGAGACTTATTTATTTACAGGGTGGGATTAATAGAGTGGAAGAGGTCTTCTTTGCATAATGTTCTATACATGTTACCGATATGACGGGGTAAATGAGCTGACCTGGGTCAGTCTGTTATCTAAGCGGCGGCAATCAGTATTCAGCACCTCAGATGGAAGCTAAACCATATGATGAAACGACCTTGTTCTGTTGGTAGTAGTCAAGTAGCCACCCTTTGATGATTTCCACCTCTTTTGCCCTTTGCTCAACAAACCAGTCAGAATCATTGGAGGTTGAAGCTCATAAATCTATGTGATGAGCACCTACCTAACCAGAACGAAAAGTGAAACCATAAGCAAAAAAAATATTTAAGATTGAATTTTGACTGAAGTGGCTGCATAAAAAACATGACAAAGACCATTAAAGTTTAACATAAGATAATCAACTTTAATTTGACATCAAACCTAAGCAATTAGTTTGGACTTCCTATCTGCGCCGAAACTGATATGAGTACCGTGTCACATGTGCCGGTAGAGCTTTGCAATTAGTTGAAGTTTGTCCGACGAAGTTTCGGAGAAAGGCGCGGTGGTCGATTTGATGAGGCGGAGTATGAGAGTGAGTTAAGTAACACGAGGAGGAGGAAGAGAGGATTTGCGAGTGCCATTTTTCACGAGGTTGGGAGGAGAGACTGACTGATTAACGATTGTTGATGAAGAAGGGGTACTGGTGTAGTGGTGTGTGATTAGGTGCATGCGGATCCATTGTGATATGGTAGGTCTTCTGTGGCGACCAGTTGAAATTGGTTGAGAATATTTGCACCACTTTCCTCTTTGTTATCTTTATCTCTTTAGATCAAAATCGATTACAATCTTTCTGCAAAAGAAGACTTCTAACATGATAACAGCATTATAATGTATATATCTTTGGCCTGCTAATTTCCTAGTCCTGTATAATAACACAAAACACCGAGTATTTGAGCAGTGTTTTACAATTAGAAATTATGTTCATTCAAAGGGATTAATCAAATGAGTAATCAGCAAATCCCGCATGCATCCATCATATTTTGGAACAAGGTAAAACACCAAACAACGAAACCAGAGTCATCCCTATTAAAGGAACAAGTACATCAGAATTTAGCGATAAGAGTTTTCACCAGGGCTTGAAGGATGACATGTCCTGGGTGGTGTGGTGGACCGTCAATATTAATGGTGTTTAACCTCAAAAAGGCCATCAGGTCCTGCATGATAATAGTTGAGTTCAAAACAAATTATTACACGAGTCGGATACTCATACAAAGCAATTACTACCCACTGCATGAAAAGAAGAAGTAAATATGGTATCGATGCAGAATAAATCAAAGCAAATCATTCATAATGCTGCCAAATTACTAATGTTGACCTGAGACCACTTTCATATTGACCATCCTCAAATTACTTCCTTTTAAAGTTAGAAAAAAACATTCATTATGCTGTGGATTGACTGAAGTTTCAGGATTGGTTGAAAGTGATTACAGGTCACAATTTAATCATCAAAAAGTGTTTAACAACATAAAAATTTCATTTAGGATAGCTTGGGAGGTTTTACCCTCTTCATTGATCGTACTCTACTTTTCTTTTTGTTTAAAAAGGGTCAATGTTTATGGAAAATATATCTCACCATCAAACCCACTGCGCACAAGTTGGACTTCTTAAAAAACAAAACATAAATTTCAGATAATAGCATGTTCAAATATAGTGTCGTTCTAGGGACTGCACAAACATATAAGTATATTGAGCACCATGCAAAGGCCGTCAACAAACTGTAAACAACTTACCCCATGGAAACTCCTTGTTGCGGATGTGCAGATAAGGGTATGCCTGCCATTCAACAAAAAAAAATTAGACAGCAAACCACCATAGTATGCATAAAGGGCACAATAAAATTGTCAGTCAACATCTGATACAATGTCTCCAATCTAAAAAACAGGTACCCAAAAACATAAATTGCAATGAAAAATTACAGGAGGCTCGTCAAAGTGTGGATGTTCCCCTGACAGATGGTATATAGCTAAACCAGTGCAGGTCGCAGCTCCCAGGTAGGTAATCTTTTCCCACTTCGAAGCCTCACCTGATCAAAACAAAACCAACGCAACACCTTTCAACAACTAAAGCTTACATACAGGCTTGTTCCTGATATCTGGAACCAAGTCAAAGTTTCCCAATCTACAAAATACTCAGTAATTTCTGTTTTGAAAAACTGATTCGTCTTCTGATTAAATCTCGAATTAATCACAATTAAATCCCTAATAATCGAAAAATGATAAAAACTAATACATAGCTTGGTAAAAGTAATTTAAATCAGCCATTCGGAATTAAAAGCGATGATATTTTGAATGAATCGATATTCGAAAATGAAGGAAAACGAGAGGTCGATGTTGAAAACTTACGAGCCTCTTCGATTGGCGAAGATGAGGACGAGAAGCTCCTTTTAAGTGCGGCTGTTCGAATGCTGTTGGTGTTGCGAAGCGCAGTTCTGAGACCTGATCTCACGATCGCCGATGCCATTCTTCGATCGTCTCTCTCCCAATCTCTACGAATCGATTTGTGAGTTTGTTGAAAGAACGGTTCGTCGTCTGCGTCTGCGCTTCGATGATGAGCTTGATCCAGTTTAAGTGGATGCAGGCCCAGTAAACAGCCCATTTTGAACTGGGCCTGGTTCATTTGTTTTTATAATTTTATTTTGGTGATGTACTTCCAATTTTTATGATAGTTTAATTTCTGGTTTCATATTCTCGTTTGGTTGCGGAAAAAAAGAAAAAAGGAAAAATTTTAAAAAAATTGAGTGAAAATGAAATGTTTGTTTGATTGTAAGAAAAAAAATAAGTAAAATGTGATTAAATTTTCCTATTAAAATCATTTTTCTTTAATTTTTGTTTTTCACTTTTTCTCGCAACCAAACGGAGTAACTAATTTGAGACCTTTCGTTCGAGCCTGTCACACTAGGGTGCGGTCTCGCCCCGATTGGTCTGATTTCTAAGCTACTCAAGTGCGCACTCAAAAAGCACATGCTGGAATTTCCTGTCCAAAAATATGATAATAAAATTGAGACCTCTTGTGGAACAACGTCTTCAGTACAGTAGTATTTAAATTCGATCCTGATTCTCATGCATCTCTTAATGGTAGATTATCTCCGATGAACATAACGCTCAATACTCGGCGAGATGCAACGAATAGCTACAAGACGAGAGTGCATGTGCCTAAGGATGCACAAGAACAAAACTTCGAAGATAGAATTGGAGTGCACATCGATGGGGTATATAGAGATTAATAGATATAAATCTTGTCTGCGTTCTTACATCATTTTAGCAAAGCCTGGCTCCATGTTGTATGCCCTTTTATCACATCATCAATCGCCTGCGAAAGACGTAAAAGTAATGCATATATAGTACATTGATATACTACAATCAGTAAGCTGAAGAAGTAGCATCATGCATAGGTAGACATAAGGGAAATGGGAGAGATCTCCGAAGCCATAGAGACGGACAACAATGGAGAAAAGCTAGCCAGAAGGATAAGGCAGTAGGTGTACGTTGAGGGTACTAATCTAATATGGATCATATGCATATCCGAGAGAGATGCACATTTTAATTATATAGACGCAAGATGAAGTGCAATTATCAAAACAAGAAAACATGAATTTTCAGTGCTTGTTTTTATTTCAAGCATTTCATCATGTAATCACACCCTAAATATTAAGTGTCCCACATACCGATCACCTTTGTAAATTTTCGGAGGTTGTAACTTGTAACATAGCCTTTGTTATTGTACGTGGCTTGTCCCCCAACTGAAGCTAGAACTGATGGTAGTAGTGTCCATCATGAGCTTAATCGTCCACCATTTGGCCCGGTAAAAGTTGTCAACTGACATATCATTTGCCTTTTAGACTTTCTTCATATCTGAAAACAGACCACGAAAGATTAATTGGAAGGTATACAATTACACGATTTCAATCGCTTTTTTGACTTTTGTATTTCATGTCTGCAGCATGATTATAATTATGTTTCCTAACCGCTAGTCTGCTTACATGGTGCGCTGCACAGGGAGAGATATACATCCATCAAGAGTTCTTGATGGACGTATATGCAGAAATGTGCAAGTCGCAGCACTCTCCATCCCATGAGAAATCTTTCCTCATTGCATCTGTGATTATGCGGTTCCACTGCAAGGGATTGTGCTGCTGCACATTTTTTAAGACACCAGTGCAAAAGTTAGGAGTCGTTACTTTCCTAGAGAGAAATTGAAAGGGTATGGAACAATGTAATACCAGCTCATCAAGGGCTTGATTAAGAGACATAATTGAGAATGTGTCGGTGATGTACTGTGATAGTTTAGTGCTTCCAAGTTCAATATCTGCAGGGTTCCTGTAACAAAGATACCATGTCAAGAGGGTAAGCACGGGATACATCAATAGTCTGATTGATTGACGTTTATTGTCGGTTACCTGTTTATGTTGGCTGACGAGGTTATTGCTATAGGAGCAGCACCATATTTCATTGCCTTGAGCTTCATCATTTGATTAAAGAAATAAGAAATAAATGCATAAGAAAAGACCCAAGTAAATGAATAATATCTAGCATTTGGAATGATGGCACGGTTGCCTTCTCCCTTAAAAGACAGAAAATACACTTACAGGTATTTGGCATACGGGATCATCAAGTGAACTACAAAGAACAATGTCGGATCCTGCAAGGACTAAATGAAGGAGGGCTTCATCATACTGAACAATCCTGATGTTTGGATCCTGCATGTGATGTTCAAGAGTATCATGATCACATCATGTTAGGGACAATATGCTCCGCTGCATAGGAAATGTGTTGCCACAATGTTTTCTATCAAGATACAGACATTGCTACCATCTCTGTAGGTACATGGCTTGAATAATTAATATGCTGATAAAAACATGAGATTTTTCGTAAATGCAATTGTAAGGCTTTTTCGCACACCAGAAGTCATAAATTTGGCAGCTTATTTAACAGAATGTTTGCACCAAAAGGACAACTCATTAAGAGAGAACGAGTGTACCTTGAATTTTTCAAAACTCTCCAGCGTTTGGTTGACACTAGACGCCTTGTTATCAGTCATTACAATAAGCTGTTAAAGATCACAAATGAGTAATTTAAGTCAAGCTTCTTAGCCCATTTCCATTTACCAATATTTGTTCAATAGTGTATGTAAACCGATTTATGGCTAGCAAACTATTATGGTGCAATGGAAGCCTAGAAGTCTGAAGCTGTCAAAACTTACATGACAGCCCCTCTTTGAAGCCATCCACATTGAAACTTGCAAACTCTCTATATTCTGAACCAAGAGGTCTGAAAAGAAGCATCCGATCTGCAAAAAAAAGGTGCGAAAGTTCTTACACATCAATGTGAGCCAGAAGACTTGGGTAATAAGAAGAAAGACATCAAAACACACAAAATAACATTACCAAATCACTCTGATTATAATCCAGTTTCGGCTAGATTTTATCTTTAGAGATGGAAACATTCTTTTGGGATGTGATATATTCACTGAGTTTTTCTTAAGCAACATTTATTTACTCAAGTTGAAAGAGCCTCTGGTGTTTTCAGTGTTAAATGCAGTGAAAATCAACGACAGTCCAATCCAAGCCAAAGTAAGAGAAATTGAATGCATATTAGCAAACTGTGACTGATAAGCTCTACTAATTTGCAAAGCTGCATGACGAGGAAAAAAATCGACAAAGAAGCAAGTACATCAATAAGATGATTGTTGTAAAAGCACAGAACATAGATAGACTATAATGAGAACAAGGGGAAAGTGAACAAGATCAGATGACCTACAGCGGGGGCAGAAACATGTTCTAAGAATCCCAAACGTTGCTGCAGTGTGAGTTTACAAACAGCTTTCCCGTCCATGTCATCAGCAGAGAATGTTTCTGGAAGAAACTTATCTTGGGAAGGATCCCACAAGGAAGCGTCAAAACCATAGAACAAATGGAGCAACTTGTCCCTAAGAGAAAGAACAAAGTCATTCACAATTTGTTAATTTGCTAGACTAAAAATCAGGAAACTCATCTGGCCCTGTAAACACAAAATACGGAATGCTGAACCATCTCATGGTACAAATAAAGAGTGGTTTGGGAGTATAACTCACTTATGAATCGATAATGTTGATTCTAACCCACTGCCAGAACTTTTAGCCTTCCAATAAAATGGAGATGTTACTACAACCTTGTTGGAATAAACTACTCCACCCTACAGTCACCGTCAGTAACAACAAAAGATAAGAAGAGAATGATAGGGAGGAGTTTCAGTCGGTGATTGTGGAACTTGAATAAAATGCAGTGCTTTTAGGCCAGGCATACAAATGGGTCATCCATATTGATACAATATGGCATAAGACCTCCAGACTCGGCCTGATGTCAGTGAAATGAACAGCAAGAAACATGTATCTTTGAAGATAGACTTCCAGATGAGTGATACCTTCAGCACATCAACAAGCTGTATCTTAGTGTTGTGCTGTAAGCGATCAGGACGATTAAGTCTAGAAGGGTCAAGCCCGCATATTGTTAGTTTCTCAGGTGGCTGATGACACTGTTATGTACCACAAGAAAAAATCCAAAATCAAGGCGGTCAGCATAATCTTGACATATTGTAAAAAATCACAAAAAAAAATTCTAATCAAAATTAATAATCAAGAATACAGTTTTAAACTTGCCTCGGAAGCAAAGGTGTGGCATGTTAACATTATTCTAGTATGCTCCAGTCCCTGTAGGGAAGACCAATAAGATTCGATCACCTTCCTTTTGCTCAGTAAACTGTTTGGATTCAACAAGCTCATGTATGATGGAATGGTTATTATCTATACCACGAGCATATGCTCAACTTTTAGTGCTTCTGCATTTCATGGATTTCCCCCCCAAACCCACCTGTTTAACAAAAATATCCCAAAAGAGTGGGGCAACAACGGCAGTCTCCCAATTGTGTATATGCAACACATCTGGACGTTTTCCTGACTTCAAAATATAATCCAGTGAAGCTCTCGAAAAATATGAAAACCTGAAAGCATAGCCAAAATATTTTATCAGGGTATCGCTATGCTGTCGAGGATTAATATATATCATTACTTTCAAAACCATTTTGAATGCAAAAATACATCGTGCTAACCGGTCAAAGTCATCTGCATAACCATAAACTCTCTCCCTGTCAAAAAATGACGAGTAGTTCACTGGCTGAATGAAAGTGACACCAATACCACGAACAATACTGCAGAGAAGAAAGGGATTATTGGAAAAGATACAAAGTTCAACTTCTGACAAATGGTAGCCAACAAATTGAATTAAAAGCATTCTTTTATTGCAGGACTGATACTGAATATAACAAAAATGTTTATGTTGACAGCTTGACGCACCCAGTCCAGATTCGATTTGCATGATATTGACCATCAAAATATGAATAGAATTCAGCTTCAGTTTCCGTCAGAGCGTGAACTTCATTGAGCTCGATTCCAGTATACCTGCATTGGCATTGGCATTGGCATCCTCAGTGAAATACTATACCACTATGGCAATATGTGCATGCAACTAGGTTCTACCAAAACTTAGATACCACATCAACTGCAGTGTCATATCCCACAAAACTCATACTCATTAACTATATGCAGATTACATCTTCACATAGAGGTGTCAAATTCTCCCTATTACCCGTTGAGATACCAATAACCGCCCGTTAAATAATAGCCCGTTAAGGTCCCGTTAGCTTAATGGGATGAATCATCCCAATACCCATTAA
>JAWWMW010110627.1:0-10298 GCA_035048345.1 Echeveria elegans
GAGTATTTGAATAGGTAGGTGCCTGGGGAGATTGAGGAATATCCCTGAGTTCAATTATCACTAACCTATGCTTTGCCGATGACTTACTATTATTTTCCAGAGGATACAGGAAATCATGTTTTCTGAATCACTAGGATGCAGGTTAACAACATGAAATGAAGTGTCTATTTCGGAGGAGTGGCAGCAGAAGTGGAAGACATAAATTATGAAGGACAAATGTTCATTACTTTCTTTATCAGTGCAGAATGAGCAGTTTTCCTCTACTCCCGTCACAGACTTCCTCCTTTGACATAGCATCCATAAGATAAACAGATCTCTAGGTCATATCTCCATTATTAAAGAATATTTTTCTCCGGTAAACTTTCTCTTTATGTCCTCTAAATCTTCCCAGTAAGGAATTTATCTCATCTCCCATCAATGATCTCCCCCCCTACAGCTTTCATGACCCAAGAGCAAGAAGAACTTTTCATATCTGTCGGTTCATCACTACCTCATTCTTGGAATAACAGCTATGGACCCATCGATGACAAAGCTTATCTGTTTTCATACACAAAGTTCCACAACAGTTAACATCCGCACAACAACTTTCTATATTTTCAGGTCTACTGCAATCCTCCAGCATTTTTTGGATGCTCATACAGTCTCCCACGCAATGTGGACTTTTCTTGTCACTGTCTCTATATCTAACCATAAAAATGATCTGCACAAACTCTCTCTATGTGTTGCAGCACCTTTCTAGGTAAGGGAAAAATATGTAGCCAATATGCAGCAATACCAAAAATGACGCTGTTTATAAACTGAACACTCCCTGCATACCCCAGAAATTTAGCAGTCCAATGTTTCATTCGACAAACTATTTTTTCCAAGGAATGTGTTGATTGCGTCCTTTCCACCAAGGAAAATATAACCCTTTCAGTTTTTTTAAAAAATATGATTGCCGTTTGGTTGCGGGGGAAAAGGAGAGAAAAGAAAAAATTAAAGAAAATTTTTGAGTGAAAATGATATATGTGTTTGGTTGTAAGGAAAAAAATGGAAAAAATAGGCAAAATGAGATCAAATTTTCCTTACAACTTTCTCATGGGAAAATCTTTTTTTTTTTAAATTTTCCTTTCGTCACTTTTTTTCCCGCAACCAAACGGAGCCTAAGAGTTTTTTTTTTTGATAATTTAAATCACACACATTTTATGGTATCCAAATCCGGTAGTGACGTAGAGCGAATGAATGCAAAAGCCTGTTTTGCAGAAGGGTAAGACCTTGTTCGTCGAGGACATCGTGACTGAGGAGTTTGGAGAAATTGTAGAGTACGGTGAGCCGAGCTACAACGAATATCCGGAAGATAATGTATTTTTTTGTGACGGTCATGAGAATCTGGTGGTGCGTAAAAGCTTACTAACTCCAAAAGGGAATTCTAAGGATGATTGGTTGCGGAACAACATCTTCAACACAACTTGAACCATCTAAGGAAAAGTTTGTATGATGATCGTGGACGGATGTAATTGTGACAATATCGTCGTGAAGGAGGCTGCCAAGAAGTTGCAACTGAAAACAGAGCGTCATCTTAAACCATATAAGTTGTCATGGCTGAGCAAGGGTTCGAAGGTAACGGTTGATAAAAGATGCCTTATATCATTTTCAATTAGCAATACCTATTATGACAACCACTGGTGTGATGTCGTGAAGATGGATGCATGTCATGTCCTAATAGGGAGGCCGTGGCTATATGATCGTAGTATCGTGCATGATGGCCGAAAGAATACCCATTCTTTTGATATGAAGAGAAAAGAATAGTGTTAGCACCACGACGAGAGGAACTCCCTCAAACTCCAACTAATGGCCCTAGTACGTTACTATCCAAGTCCATGTTCCTGGAGGAAATGGTACAGGAGAAAGTGGTATACGCCTTGATACCCTACGAGGGCAGTACAAATGACGAGAGTGTTGAATTACCTACTGAGGTAAGGAAACTATTGGCTGAGTTCTCATGCTTGATGCCGGAGGACCTTCCTCCTGGTTTGCCACCTTTGAGGGATATCCAACATCAAATTGATTTAGTTTCAGGGTCTAGTCTTCCAAACCGGCCAGCGGGATGCCTTTTGGATTGTCCAACGCTTCCAACACCTTCATGCGGTTCATGTATCAGGTATTGAGATCATTCATGGGGAAGTTCGTAGTTGTGTTGGATTAACCATGAGGAATATTAGTGATAAGGACGCGAGGCTTAGAGATACGCACCCGTTTGCTAGTTTAGAAGTTAGTTACATTTAGTTATGTTCGTCTTTTAAAGTTTTGATAATGATTTACATTCTGTTTGTAAGTCCGGCTTGTGGACAACTTTGAACACTTTGGTTTTTTATCAGCTCAATAAACTCCACGATTTCATTCCCTGACGTTTTTCCTTCGTCCGTGGTCGCACATACCATTGTTAAAGACGGTATCAGATATGAAAGTACACTTTTGCTCTCATCTGATACTCATTTGCAGAGCAAATGGTGGTAATCTCAGCATGTGATGCTACATATGAATTCAACAAAGAGTTGAACAAGTGAAAGTTGATGGTGAGAACTGGGAAGTGAATTGATATCCATCAAAGCCATTGCGAAGATCAAATTCTGATGCACAGTAGAAACAATAAAAAGAAAAATGGGAATTGAATTGAGTGGAATGGAATGGAGAGGTTGGGACTGGGACTGGGGCTGGGGCTGGGGCTGGGGCTGAGATGAGATACTGGGAATAAAAGAGGATGACAATAAAGTCCAAAAGTAGACTAGCTAGAGCCTAGAGGCATCCACCACCCTATCTATAAACACCACATTTTCAGTATATTCCTTGCCAATCATTCAACTTGATGGAAGCGACACGATCGAAAAGGAGAGACATACATATACATACTTACGTATATGATCTATCTGTCAATAAAGCTGGTTTTAGACTACTATATACCTTACCCCTTATGATCCCAGCCAGTCACTTTCACAGACTTGATATCAAACCCTTCAAACTTCAGCTTATTGTAAAAATCAAAATTACAACTGTTTTGTTTATGTGAAAGGTTCAGTGATGCAGCTGAGTGAGTGTGACTTGTGAGAGCCACAAAACCTTAACATTCAGAGCAAGAGATAGCAGCATCATGAGCAGTGGAGCCCTGCTGGTTGTGTTGGCTGGTTAATATCACATGCATACATTAGCTATATTATTACTAGTTAGTTTGGTACTACAGAAAGTGACTTAACTATACTTAAGTAAAGATGAAGCAGCAGTAGTTCGCGTCTAATGGCAAAAGCCTTTTCCTTACTCTCTTTCTCTCCACGCAAAACGCTCCGTTTGCTTGCAGAAAAAAAAGGAAACGAAAAAATAAAGAAAATAACATATATTTGCAAATCATGTGTGGGACATTGTTGAGGAACTTGCAGAGAAATGATGTGCAGCCATCTATAACTACCCTTAACTAGTCACTGAAATCCACTCTAGGTACAGTATTCCACATTTTACAGAAAGGATTAGGTTGATTCACAAGATATTTATTTTGAATGGAAATAAAATTTGTGTTTGGTTATAAAGAAAAAAAACAAAAAAAAAATAAAAACAAAATGATATCAAATTTTCCTTATAACTTTTTCATGTGATTTTTTTTTTAATTTTTCTTTTTCTCACTTTTTTTCTCGTAACCAAACGACAAACGGAGCCTTAAGAGAGAGAAAACTCATCTAATTAACCACAACCTAATTATCGATGGATGGATGGCCAAGACAACAAAAGAACAAATACAAAACAGATTAACATTCTCTACTACTCATCATCGTTATTATTATTGCTGCTGCTGCTGCCGCAGTTGTGATGGTATCGTCTTTGCTTGAGCTCTTTTCTTCTGTTTGCAAAGCCTTCACCGTGTCTCATAATCCAAAACCTCTCTATTTCTTCCGGATTTCTTCCTGGAACTCTACCAGCAATCAAGGACCACCTGATTTTAAAAAGGCGCACAAACCCAGATTTAAGAAATACTAAATTTCTTCCATGCGCTAACACCAAGGTTTGAAAATGAATACATAGGAATCAGAGCTGATCACGGGAAGGACTAACTTATAAATGTGGAGGTTAATTTTAAATGTCAGTGCACAAATAACCATGAAGAAACGACATAAAACTAGTTTCCTCATCAACTGCATTAAATTATGGTACCGGCCATTTCGAATAATTTAGTTTATCAATCTACCTTTCATTATTAAGGCCATCTAATCGACACCAGTATATTAATTTTCCGCTTTTACATCCATTTGACCATCACCTTCCTGGAGGGTAAACTTCCAAGGCATTGTTGCCAGACATGTCAATTTCTTACACACGGCTAGCAAATAAGAAATATATGCAAATCACAAAACTTGGAAGGAAAATGTTAAAAAGTAACTTTGTGGTTACCTTGGTCCAACAAGCTTGTACATTCTATGGATAAGGTCTTCCTCTTGCTCTGTCATGCTTATGAACTCCCATTCTATACTGCTGACCTCTGAAAGACATTAAAAGTTACAAAGAAGGTGCAGTTGATCCAACCCATATAGGAGGGCTCTACACTACACTGGATGATGAGAAGAAAAAGAAAAACTAACCCTCAGAGTATGAGCTCTGCTGCTGCGGCTTAGTTCTGGCTTGCTTGCGACGGTGGTGCCTATCCATTTCCACGTGAATCCAAATGAAGATCAGAAGAACCTGCAAGCTGACGGGAGAAGATGAAGGGAATCAGCCAGGCCAGGACTAGCAGAAGAAACACATGGTACCCTGCAAGATATTCGGCAATCTAGTATGTGGAACAAGGATGAGAGTGAAAAAACAACTAAACAAGGAAAGGGAAGATTCAAGAGAAAAAAGAGATGTGTGTTACATAATAAGGTTTGGGTTTTGCTGAGAGAGATGTTGAGTGTGTGATTTCGGTGTTGTTGGGGATGAGAGTGAGGACATTCATTGAAGCAAGTGTTTGAACTCATGAGAAGAGAGCTAAAATAGCTGGGAACGACAGTTCCTACCAAACAAACAAATAAACTTTAGCAGTTCTGACCCTTAATCCCTAGTGGGTTGACTAGTAGTTGTTGCTATCTTTTCTCAGCAGATATACTGTATTATGTAGTAAAGCAGTTGAGGTCGGTCAGATGAAAGATAAATGCCTCAAGACAGATGTTTAAAATCATAGTTGAGGAGTAGAAAGTGCTGCTGATACTCATTCAATCAGTACGCTATGCGCTTCTTACTTTAAATATACATCACTATTCTTATTCGAAAATGAAACTAAATCTACATTATTGAACCTCCAAGGCATTGCTTCTACATTATTGAACCTCCAAGGCATTGCTTATATCGGAAGATTAGCTACTGGCAAACTATTGAAGTTGAGAGCAAACTACACTACTGCACTAAGTGCAAGGTTCATGGTCATTCTCGGAAGACGAAGGTCTCGACTAATAAGTTAGTCAACCCGGGAAATACTACAATAACTGGCTCCTATAGTAAGCCTGGTAGAAATGAACCTCAATGGAAGGCGAATGATACTACATCTCAGCCTATCTGTGATGACGGTGATAGTGCCAAAGATGGCGATGATACCTCGAAAGAGGACGAGGTGAGTAAGATACAGGAAGCAACCCCATTTGAGGTTTTTCCAGACACACTGAACCTAGTTATGTTGGTCTATAATGAACCCGTGGAGGTTGCCAATGGGACATCATCTGCAGACACATCAGACAAGCCACACTTGCCTTACGACCCGTCAGAATTGAAGGCAATGAAGGAAACATTACCCGAAACACCAGAGTCGAGGGCTATGGTGATCCGCGAGGAAGAGGCAGACACCACTATTCTGCTTCAAGTCGAACCTAATAAGAAAACAATCATGAAAATGATTAAGAGGGACTTCGATATGCTGAAAAATGAACTCGCGACAGAAGGAGTCTATGCAATCCTTGAGCAACTCGATGATGACTTTAGAATGATATGGAATAGGGCTGTGGAAAAATATGAAGAAGATATCCCTGAATCAGACTCCGAGAATGCAGCATCGTCCATCAGTGAATGGATCCCACCCAACAAAAAGAAGAAGAAAAAAGACAAGCAAACTAGGAAGAAGGATAATGACCCTTCTCCTTCGGATGTTAGGCGATCCTTCTGTGTCAGACAGGAAACAGAGGTGAAAAATCCTGACTTCATCTACCATTATAAAAGGATTTAGCCCCTTTATGGTATCTAGCTTTTCGCTGATAGTTTTTGCTCTCCAGTCTGCGCTGTGACTCTATATTTTCAACTCGCTCATGTTGTTTCTTTTATTTCTGTCTGTCGCTCGAGAGTCAAACTCTCCCTTTGTTTGTAGTCCCGATTCAGGCTTTTTGGATTCTATCTTTAATAATAATAAACTAATTTCCTTTAAAAAAAGAAGATTAAGATCAATGTATGTTTTCTTGGATATATGCATGCGATAAGAGATGTAACTTTCTTAGAAAGCACGCGAGGATCATTAAGGCTCTGTTTGGCTGCGGGAAAAAAGTTAGGAAAAGAAATTTTTTTAAAAATGATTTTTCCATGAGAAAGTTGTAAGGAAAATTTGATCTCATTTTGTCTATTTTTTTTATTTTTCCCTTACAACCAAACACACATTTTATTTTCACTCAATATTTTTCTTTAATTTTTCATTTCCTCTCCTTTTTTCCCGCAACCAAACAGGGCCTAAGCTCTAAACAGGTTGAAAACAACAAATCATTGATAAAAATGAAGGTGCCCAAATCAATGTCGTTTGCCATTAATTAAACATAGCTGGCAAAGTAATCAACCAAATAAAGACAATATTAGAATGACACCTTTCATCTAATTTTCCCTAAACAATTTTGACCAGATGGAGCAAGCTTTGGCTTATTGTATGGAGTATAATTTAAAACCAGTTTTGTAATGGCATAAGAATCATGCAGTTTCCAAAATGTTTTCAAGCATATTAGCAACTTCAGTGAAAACAGGTGAATGGGAACTTCAGTTCACAAATAAATGAAATAATGATCCTGGAATGCAACCCTGTCATTATACTTTACCAGTAGAATTACACATAATAATCACGGAGAGCAAATCCAGTTACCTTTACTCATGTGGGCAAGGTTCATCAATGGGTCTTGCTGGTCAGACCCTAAAAAAGGCATGAAACATGACTTTAAAAGTATTTCAGAGCACCCAATGAATAATTAGAGTCTACTTAGGAATGAACTTTTACATATTTAAAAACACTAATCGCTGGGTAGGGCTAAAGGTTGGGTTGGGTATGGGTTAAGCTGTCTTAAAGGCTTTTTGACAATTGGTTCAATAATGACCCGTATATATGGGAATTTTAACAGTATTTAACATTCATACTAATGATGGGGACAATTCTTTGGTGTTATACGGATGACTCTAATCTTCTACATTTTTTACTAGATAATGTTTTCAGCAACTGAGTATTGACTACTGATTCACCATTCTCTGTTGGTTTTAAAGCGGATGGGTGTCTATAGTAGTTTACCGGAACCACTTTGCGTCTGGTCTTTTATCCATCATCACCTTAGAACCTATGTCCATGGATGCCCGGCTTAAATGATCTTTGTTATTTGTATAGCAAGATGAACTATCTGGATTCTGGATCAACCTTTGAAAGTACGCTCATGTTATCTGAGTGTTAGTCCGATGTACATACAAGCAGACTAGCAGAGCACACAAAAAGGTTCTTGACAGCCGTCCACATTTACTCACAACATATTGTCCACTTCATGATTAACAACAGTATTGGAATTTGGAAGTAGACAATCTCACTTCCCCTCTACACAGTGGATTAAATTAAACAACATGATATCACCTTGATTTTTTTTTAAGTCGCAGAGATCAATCCCTATATGATGCATGCGTCGAATCGCCAGGCATTTTGTATCAAAAAGTCCTAACTAACATCCATTAGTAAAAGAAAAAAATGAAAAGTACCAGTGGGCAGGGCCGTCCTCTGTGCATTTAGTTTGGCTGCATCTACTAAATGAGCCAGTTGCCTCAATCTACTTCAACTGCAAAAGCAGATAATTCAGCACTATAATCAGCAAACCAAATCATTATTCCATAAAACTATGATATACTGATCATGAATCTTGCGTAACAGAATCAAATCAGTATTACGCTTTAGGCCATGTATCAAGAACCGTGAGTTCCAACATAGTAAGGTCAGATATTGCATAGAACTTCTGAAATAACTGAATCATTGATAACTGACTAAGTGAGTAATCTAGGAACACAACAGTCGGGGTGCTCGAAATATTAGCCTCCTGGACCAGTTGTTCGGTGGTCCAATGTCTACGAGCGTAAACTCCTACACATAAAGTGGGTTAGTAAGTTACATGACAATTATCCTCGTTTTAACATATTCAAACAAGGTTGCGCATAAGTTTAGAGCTGTCCGGTCCTAAAGTCTCGCAGGAGCCTACCTGATCAGACGAAACGGAAAAAGAAATCAGGCTGATCAAGTGACCATTCTATCTAATCTAGGGGGGCTGGAATTCCGCCATCATTATGCACTAACAATTTGAACAAAAATCCAACTTCAGAAATCACAATCAGGTACTTACAATCGACAAGCCACTGAGTTTGCTTTTTTACAAACAACCAAACATATCAGAGAACTAACATTCAACAATGCATCTAATTTTCAATATCTTGCTATTTCAAATTTACTGAAAAAGACAACGATCGTCTGGGTTTCAGAATTGGAAAAGTACCTAAACCTAGGGTTTTTACTAACTAACCACATACCACATATCCTCTGGCACTGTGCGGTTGTACCATCGCGTCCTAGCAATCGATCTTCGAAGGTAAATAGGATTGGAGTTGCGCGGATGAAGACAAAGGGCAAAGCACTATTTGGTCTCGCTGGCATCGGAGTCGTCGTCGTCGATTTTCATGAACTGCATTTTTGTGTGTTGGGCACAGAATTGCAGCGCTACGATGGTACGACGGCGTTTTGATAACTTATACGGGTTTCATGCTCTAGTTTTCTGCGTTTTGGGGGATATTTGAATGAAAAGATAACAATGCTCTGTTGTTTTCCGGTATGAAAACGAAAGCAGTACATCCAAGCCGAAGATAAGAACTTTCCGATGACCGGATAATATTAAGAGCATTGATTTAGTAGTGTACAAGTTTGATATTTTGTGGCTCTAATAATCCGAACAGGTACTGTTAAAGTTTCGAGTAATAATCCTAGAATCCACGAAGTCAGTAAGATATATTACTTTATTTAATTTTTTTCCGCAAAGTGGGAATGTATGTTCAACTTATATATAGTTAATGTGATAGCAGCGTTGATCTGCTATCAAAGAAACATGCTTCATCGTTAACTTTGGGCAATAATAACTTGGTATTGACGAACTGAACGAGGGTAACGGATCCAAATGACCTGGAGCACGGTTTCAATCTGAGGATTTGCAGATTGCTTCTTTAATTTACACCTTCAAATCAGTTTGTAGATTTGTAAAACAGGAGTTTGGGCAAACCTCGGGGAATCTAAACCTGCAGTCGGTATCCGCGACCAGTGTAAGAGTCAACTAGACAGATTCGGATACGTCCCTCATATCCTCAGAACCACATTTATGTTTGATATTTATTTGCTTCACTTCCTTTGTCAATGACTGTTTGTAACCGTGAAACAAATATATATAACCTTTGATACGAGGGACAGACCTTAAATCACCTAAACAATTTTCTTTTGCAAGTTTGTTTATTGAAATGAAGACACTGGTTCTTCCTTGTGCATCCTTAGCTTGTAAAATCTCATAGTTTCTGAAATTTCTCTTTTCCATGTTGCTCTGATTTCAAAAGGGATTCTTATTTTTGAAAATGATGGGTTCTTTCTCTATTTGATATGTGGTGAATTATAACTTAGCCCTATGCACAGATTAGTGAATGCTGAATGGGAATTCAAAACATAGCTGAAATCTTTCAATACGATGATTTACATTTATTTTGTGAATTTTCAGTTGTGAATTCAATGTGGAAGAGGGGGGGCATGTCCCGATTCAATGTGTAAGCATCTTCACTCATTGAGCTTTTCATTTGGCAGTCTTGGGACTTATCAAATTTTAGTCCCTAATTTGGTGGAATGTTTATTTGGTATTCCTTATTATTTTGAGTATCATTATTATATAGATTTCTTATTTCTAAGTTTATTAGTATTCCATATTTTTTGACTGGATGATGCACACAGGCTTCAAAGCAATATTTCACATTAGTTGGACACTAAAATAACTTAATGCTTTGGGTTTTCT
>JAWWMW010110638.1:0-10297 GCA_035048345.1 Echeveria elegans
AAGCCCTGATTCAAACAAACTACATAGATGAAGGATGGCGACATCAAACTATTTTGTTTTATGATGCCCTCTGTAACACAAAAACAACTCTCTGAATTCATTTTTGTTCTTCTAGTGTGTTACATTATATTGGTTAATGATTTGAAATTTGTTAGACCTCATGTGGTTTGTCATTTAACTTCAGATTGGAATAAAACAAAATTGAAATAAAAAAACATGGTGTCATGTGATATTGGCAATCCTCATTTTTACCATCTTCTCATTATTGTTAGCCTCAGACATCGGATTCGTGAATTATGTACATCAAATACAGGACAAACAATCTTACCAACGACTCGTTTGCCATGTTTGTACATGAAATAGTGTATAAAATTCATGAATTATAAAACTCAAATAGAGACAGAAAAAATTGTACATGAAATAGTGTATAAAATTCATGAATTTTAAAACTCAAATAAGGGACGAAAAAATTGTACTTGAAATAGTGCATAAGATTCATGATTTTTATACAACAGAAACATGACAAAGAAAATTACAAAGCCTGAAATATCGTAGTACATGTACGCCGAAGTTTCCGAAGGTTGCACCGTTGAAGCAGCATCAAGTCTCTGCGCATCATCAATTAGTCTACTCGATACAAACGAACAGTTAAATGATTTGCACAAATTTGAGCCAGAATAACTTGTCAACTTGTTACAACTCCCAATTTCCTACAGAAGACCAGAGTGCAAATATTCGAACGCGTCAACAATAATTTTGAAATCATTCGCTGTTTCGAATTGATCGTCGCGAATACAGTAGCTTGGGTGTTGATTTTCGGCGTGTTGGCTTTGTTGTTGTGAGGCGTCGCTCATCAAGTCAATGTCGTCGCACGGAATCATTTGAACGGTAGCAATTTTGAAAAAGCAATCAAGTCGATGTCGTCGCATGTATTTTTTCCTCACGCTGGCGGCAATTCTGAAAGGCAATCGCGACCGGAAATCATGGGATAGGGGTTTGACCGGTTATGGTAACGGATTAGAAGATAATCTTAATAAAATTGATTTATTTTTTAAACTTTGTTAATTGAATTGACTTAATTGCCCTTTTTGGTATTAGATAATATTAAATTAATTAATTAAATATTAGCCGTAAGATGCGATCAATGGATGATTGTGATGTCTTTATACTTTCTATAATAAATGAGCCTTTTTATTTGATCAATCTCCATAAAAGAATCCTTAAAAAAGAATTTTAAAGTTGCAGAAAACTCTGGAACAAATGGTTAGCCTATATATCCCAACAATACATGCTTCATGATCAATTATCATTCATTCATACGTCATTACTCATTAGTACTCAATTGCTTAGCGAGAAATCAAAACACTGAGCTAATACTCGAACAAATCTATCGTTTTACTTACCTCGAAGGATGACTTTGCGGTGAAGCAATGCTCAAGTTTTCAATCCATTACATCCTCAAACATCACTACTAAACTTGAATCTTGTGCCAAGGAATCCACCAGTTAGCTCTTTATTCAAATTCAGGGAAGTTTTATCTAAATCCTTTTTCAGCATTTCATTCATTAAGGAACAAACCAAACAAACCATTTTGTTTTATCTGATTCCAACTACAAAGCTGTTAACATCCATCAATCAACACCATTTTACATCATCGCTTGCTCATCAGGACTCTTATGGAACCTCAACATTTGTCGAATTATGATGGCAAATGTTCATGTAAGCTTAAATAAAAAAGAACAAGCCTTACAATTTGAACGGGTTCCCTTTCGACGCATTGTTTGCACTACTTATATATTCGATTTAATTGTTTCTTACTCTTGTCATGATTGTCAGCCAAATAAATTAGGATGGGTATGCATATAATAAGCGCCAAATTTCCCAATTTTGCATTGAAATTATGAAAAGCAAGCATATTCCGGTTCTCACCCTCATTCAACTCAAAAGCCAAAACTTATGAGTTGTGATGGTGGAACCCAAGATATACTAAACATTAACCTTCAATTTAGGCGATGTGGGACAATTGCCTCTAATAGACTCAAGTGCAAACTCTCAACAGAAATTAGAATAAATTTCTAATATGAGCCAATCAGCCAAATTTCAAAGTACAATTTTTCATCTACTCTACTTCTCAAATTTAGTTGCGAACTACACAAAAATCAGATAATAGTGTTTACCAACCATGATCCAAGAAATAAGCGTTACTCTCAACTACGCTTAAAGATGACTAAGCGTCCTTATTGTGGAATCGTATCATGGACACTTTTATTTGTAACTTAATTTTAAATGCATGCTGTTAACAATGCCGTCTAAAATCAGATGTGAAAATCAAGATCAATTCTTAGATGTTCAAATTCTTGTCCTTCATTGTTTCTTTCTCATCGTCAACTTCCATTATATATCAAACACGCATGAGGAGGCTTGAATATGAATTACGGATTGAATCACATGCATAAATGATCCTAATTTTAGAGTAACCAGCCGAGCCTTAATTTGAAAATAAAACAGAGAAGTGGAAATGGCAATTTATGAACTTGGGAAGCAATGTACTTTATTCGGACGCAATCAAGCTGATTTGAAACAAAAGAGAGTAGAGGTTTATTCATTTTTTCAAAGGTATTTTCCAAAAATCAAAATCAGTTTATAGACTCCGGATCAGCTGTGGATTTTTTCCAAGGAGAGGAGAGAAAAAAATCTGAGGAAAATGTAACGGTCAACATCAACAGGGTAGTGCAGTGCTGCCAGCCGGCGATACGATGCGATGCCGGCTTGGTGATAAGCGACGTTCAAATATTCTTATTATTAGCTTCCAGACCGGCAGCCCAAATCCCTGTCTTTGCGATCAATTTTTTGTGGGGCCAAATGGAAAACATTCTCGTTTATAAATACCGAAATCCATTTGCTTCTTCTTCTCTTACTTGCCACCAAAGCCACTGCTAGTTTTGAAAAACAGATTCAAAGATCAATATGTTGCAGAACCAGTTTAAAGGTTGAAGCTTTACCATTTTTACTGCATTTTTGTTAGTGGGTCTGATTCAAACTTGTGAATTTCCGCCTCTGCTGGATATATATTTTAAACGTAACGTTGTTGTTGTGGTGCAGAGAAGACGGAGTTGAGAGCAGCTCAGAGTGAGATCAAGGCTTTGAAGGCTGCTGATGCTTCAAAGGATAGAGCTTTGGAGGAGGTTGGTAAATGAAACATTCAATCTTGCTATACTGATTTCTCAGTTTGAGGCTGATGGATTTGAGGAATCAATTAATTGTATGCAGCTACGAAATGAGCTGAACAAAATGGACGAGAGGCTAAGTGCGTCTGAGAAACTTGTTGAACAAAAGGTAGTTTTAAGGCTTTCCGCCTTCTTATGGATTTTATCTATGAGGGTGAGGCTCATACCGTCTTTGACACAGAATCTTGACATCAACAAGCTGGTGAGTGAAAGGAAAGACGCATTGTCTGCGCAATTTGCTGCAGAAGCAACCTTGAGGCGAGTGTATGTGAACCAGAAGCACAGTGACTCTACCCGTATGGACTCCTTAGTCGCGCCTCTTGAAGCAGAGATTAAGATATACAAAAAGGAGGTACACCTTATAAATGACAAATAGTTTTTGGTTATTCAACGCAAATTAGCGTGCTCACTGCTACGATGACTTTGGGTTTTTCAGATTACATCTTTACGAGAGGATAAAAAGGCGTTAGAGCGCCTCACCAAATCCAAAGAGCTAGCTCTCCTTGAAGCAGAAAAGATTCTGAAAATGGCCATGGAAAGAGCTCTAACTGTTGAGGAGGTTCAGAATCAGAACATGCACTTGAGGCGTCAAATCGAGATATGTCTGGTACTTGTTGAATCTTATACACGTGACTTAAGCTACAATTTATGTTTTCGAATGAAGTAATGAAAGAACTGCTGGATTTCAATATCATGATTTACTTACTTGTAGGAGGAGAACAAAATCCTCAGTAAAGCAAATCGTCAGAAAGTTGTAGAGGTTGATAAGCTCAGCCAGACCGTTAGGGTGCTGGAGGAAGCTATTTTATCCGGAGGATCAGCTGCAAATACCGTAAGAGACTGTCAGAGACAAATATCTGAACTGAATGTAAGTCCAGTGAATATCTCGTATAGTCTAATCATGTTGGAGCAATATCCGATCAATCAATCTTGATTTTTGATTCTCACCGTACAGGAGGAAAAAAGAGTCTTGGAGAGAGAGCTGTCACGCGCTAAAGTTGCAGCCAACCGAGTGGCTACTATGGTTGCTAACGAGTGGAAGGATGAGTCTGACAAAATAATGCCTGTGAAGCAATGGATAGAGGAGCGTAAGATGTTGCAGGTAAATGCAATGCACGTCCATGAAATATATAAATCAATCTTCGTAGCCTTCTTGCATTGAGTAGTTTCCTTAAGCAGGATTCAATATGTAGACTTATTTCGCAGGCTGAGATGCAGCGGCTGAGAGATAAGCTTACAGTATCAGAGAGAACATCCAAAGCTGAATCACAGCTTAGAGTAAGTCTGATCGTACAACATTTAACGTTTTAGATTAATCTTTATGGTAATTTGTTTCATTGATCGTATCTTAGGAAAAGCTGCAAGTGAGGTTGAAGACATTAGAAGATGTTATGAAGAACGAGTCTTTTAACACTGACAAGCCGAATAAAATATTAGCTGTCTTCTCAGGTAAAGTTGCGGAAAAAAAGAGATCCTCCTCCCAACGGCGTGCTAGCAGAGCCTCACCGTCTCCATTGAAGCGAACAAACAGTTTCAGAACCGATCCTTCAACTCAAAATTACCCGACAAACAGTAAATCTGTTGAAACCTTACAGAAGGAAAATAGACAAGAAAACAGTAGCATTCAGCTTAGCAAGTTTACTGATGATGATGGCATAGCCTCAACAGGCAAAGACGCTAAGCAAAGCGAGAATAAGGCCGATGAAGCTAATGGAAATAAAATATCTGATGGTATCGTCTCTGACTTCTTGTACGACAGGCTTCAAAAGGAAGTAACAAATTTGAGGAAGCTCTCCGAGGCTACAGAATGCTTGTTGAGTTCTAAAGATGAAGAAATCAAGGTAAGCCCTCTACCGCTCGTCCTTCAAACGAAACTTCTTGGAAAGAAAAACTCTTATTATGCCCATTTCTTCAATCATGTCCTTTATTTGGCTATGTTCGACGTTTAAAATGTTCTCTGCAAAAAAAAAAAAATCAGGCCATTGTGAACCTTCGTTTATACTTTGGTATATTCAATACGGCAAACTGGGTAACCTTAGATTATTTTTTATGTTCTTTTCTTTTGAGTAGATACTTACTAGGAAAGTAAATGCCTTGAAAAAATGGATTGAAGTAGAATCGCGCAAAAAGAAGAGGGAAATAATGGCGAGGCAGAGCGAGGTCGTGTTGCCAAAGTCGGATGACAACAGAAGAAATGGAAACTTGAGCCTCTCCAAAAGGTAACTCTTGCCATTTCTCTTATGTTTTGCCCCTACACGTTTTCTGAATTGGAGTATGTCTTTTACAACAACAAAAAAAACACCTGTTTGAGGTTTGGCTGAAGCACACCGGCCTTATAATGGTCAATGGACATATAAGTAGTGTTTTTTAATATAAATATTTCTTACTATCCCTTAAGGACCGAACAAATCCCGGACTCAAGGCGTGGATGCACTAAGGAAGTCTTGAACTCTTGATCGATGGAAGACCAATAGCTGATCGCTAAAACGCTACTCTTGTGCAGTGGAGTGTTGAATATTAAAGTAATGGAAGAAACATTTGGGAATGTAAATAAAAATATAATATCTTAGATGGAAGATTAGATTGATAGCTTGATGTAGTGAGCAGTTTGTTAGTGTCATCAAAATAATCAAATTTGGGAATCGCAATCATCATACTCATGAAAATTAAGAATTTTTCTACGACGTTTAACAAATTAAATTATTTCACTCGAACGCCCTCTAATGATAAACTTAATTTGAAAACCGGTAATTATTGTTCAACATTAAGAATTGACGCTCATCTTCAACATAAAATAAACTTTCGCCTCCTCCTGTTTCTAATGCATGCTCTTCCACCTTAAAAAATGTCTCTTAGAAATCCATTTAAAATTAGTGTTTCAAGTCTTATTGAACTTGTTGAGCATTAGATATTCTCCAATATGTCACGGAGAGGATGCGCATTCTCAATTGGACTTCAACCTCACAAGCCATATATCTAATTCTTTCTTTTAAAACCTTCATTTGGCTTAGAGGAAGTGTCATCTTGCAAATTAATCCGCTCGCCCCAAATTATAAGTCTATTTTCAAATATCTTTAGGAGTTTGCAGCTATATATAAGAGATGGTTATAGTACTTTTATACTATTTATTGCCGATATTAAAGGTTTCACCAAACCCTTTTAGTTTAATAGATTATATTAAAAAATAATATTTATATGACCGCAAATGGTTGTATGAAAGGGATCTAAATTCAAAAACATTACTCCCTTCGTCTCATTATATAGTTCCTCTTTCCTTTTTAGGCGTCCCAAAATATAAGTCATCTTTCCTTAAATGGAATTTTTTTTTACTCACATTTAGACTCTCTCTCCAATCTATTCACTTTTCACTCATTCTCTTTCCTACTTTTACCTCACAAAACATAATTTTCTTAAAAATCGTGCCAAACTTCAAATGAGATCTATATAATGAGGCGGATGGAGTAGTATTTTTTTCTACACGGAAAACGTGACTAGGCCACGCTCAATAACAGACGGCCAATACAAGTCATGTTCAGAAACATGGACACAGATCCACTACTTATTAAAAGAAAACCTACTCAAATTGACAGCTCAATTACTATTTAGGATTTAGTTGTTTTAGGCCTGTGTCTACGTTGCTAGACAATAAGTTAATGTAACAGAAACTGAAATGGCACAGCGATTGATAATCCGGTTTGGCTCCTTTAAGATTTAGTCGAAGACTTTTCCTCAAGCCTGGTAGAAACAATTCACTTATATGAAAATTCTTAAACAACACTTACAATGCGTAATGTTCGAGTTAAGAATTATTATAGTGAAATGAATCTAAGAAAATCTCAGTCCTTATATACAAGACCACATCTTGATGTCCACCAGTCAAGACCCAGTATGAACTATTCTGCACTTATGTTCTCCGTCTCTGCCAACACAGTACAGTGTCTGTAGCTTGTAAAAGCTGGTCGGCGTTCTTCTGAGTATCACCTTCACGTGAATGATGGAATCGCCGCAATAAAGCTCCGGTCGTCGTCGAGGGTCATATCGCGTCTGAGACAACAGGAGCACTGGACTTCATGGTGCTCTCAATCTCTCCACTTGACAATTTTTTTGGCAAAACTAGATAATAAGCTAACTCGTAGGCTAGCATGCAGAAGACCAGCCAAGTCAACACAACCTAGAATGTGAACCCAACATTCTCCCTCTTTTTCCCATAAAAAATGCAAGAGACATACATGGTTACCTACTTGCATCACAAGATTCAGTGGAGGCTTGGTCTGTATCATTGCTTGTGGATTGCTGCATTATGTAGAGCTTCTGTATGAGATATCAACACTCACAAGCCTCTTTGGAGTGAAATCATACTTCATCTGCATAAATTTTGCTACTGATTTCACTAGTTACAGTCTTTTCTTTCTCAGCTCCTTCTGTCTTGGGCGTCCCAACCCGAGATTCAATAGAATAAGTGAACTGTCATCTTTTTTCTCACTCAAGATCCAACAGATCTGTACTGCCTTAATTGATTCACATACATATGTTGAGGCATGCGTCGACTAAAGAAACATGTATTGACACAGACAGTGATAGTGCACAGACCCAGATTGAGTCTTTGGACCTCTTTTATATTTCTGGGTTCAATGACCGCAAAAATAGCATTTAATGCTCTATTATCCATACCTTTGATATATGCCATCATTCGAGTTTTTCAAAAAGGGTAGTTGCTTCCATTTAACATTGATGGTCGAATTGATGCCTCCTTATATCCCAGCTCTCGGTGTGACATGATCATATCTAATCTGAATCTAAGGATTGAAACTCACTCTGTCCTTGTCAAGTGACCGGATTCTGATACCAATTGAAATTGACAGCTCAATTATTGTTTAGGATTCAGTTATTTTTAAACATGTGTCATCGCAGCTAGACAATCAGTTAATGTAACTGAAACTGAAATGACACAGCGATTGATAATTCGATTTGGCTTCTTTAAGGCTTAGTCCGGGGGTTTCTTCTAAAGCCCGGTGAAAATATTTCATTAGCATGAAAATTCTTACACAACAGTACTTATAATGCGTAATGTTCGAGTTAAGAATTATTCTAGTGAAAGAAATCTAAGAAAACCTCAGTTTATACAAGGCTCATTCTTGATGTCCACCAGTCCAGACCCGGTCTGAACTATTCTGCACTTGTGTTCTCCGTCTCTGTCAACACAGCACAATGTCTGTAGCTTGTAAAAGCTGGTCGACATTCTTTTAAGTATCACCTTCACATGAATGATAGAATCGCCGCAATAAAGCTTTGGTCGTCATTGAGGGTTTGTGTTTAGGCTTGTGTATTTTTGACAACGATGAAGATGGAATTCCCTTCATATTTATACTGCCCGATTGCTTAAATCTAAAGCATGAGATTCACCTTCCAAAATTGAATATTGAATTTCCATCTTGATAATGATACTTGGCAGATGATTATTCGTCAATATACACACGCGACATAATCTGATTAAATTGATTTAAATATATTTAAATCAGACATGCTCCACCCGCCACTTAATATTTGATCTTTATAAAGTTGCTATAGAAAAAGATATACACAATCCAGCTGGTAGTGATGTGGAGCTTGATGAGGATAAACCGCTTGACTCAGCCTGTTGTCTCAGGCGTGATAGGACTCAGAATGAACCTAAGTTGATTCACCCATTGTGTCAAGCATATATTTTCAACGTCGGAGCCAAAAGTTTATGATCCATAAGCACCGGACTTCGTGGTGCTCTCATTCACAACAGAACTATGAATTAAGCCTAAGAAGGAACGACTTCAGCACTCAAGTATGAAGAAGATCAAACCACCAAGCTGCTTGAGCCAACCAAACCTGCAACACTAAATCGGAATCGCCTCCGCAAAGTCCCAACTCCACTGTTCCATTCTTGCCCTCTTAGCCACGTTGTCAGCAACGGTGCAACACCATTGTTATCCCTAAAACAATGACTAAGGTGCCACATAGGATTTTCTTATGAAATCTGCGATCCTCTCTCCAACAATTGATATATCCTTTCTTTGTCCATTATTACGCACTCTACTGACCAAATGGCTTCGACACTTTCTGAACAGATCCTGGTAGTTTATTTGCCAGTTCCAGCCCTACGATGATGCCATGAACCTCCGCTTCCATCACCAAATTGCACTCTCTAATAAAACCACCACAATATTGCCATTAAAAGCTACCGCTGCACACCCTCCATGCCTACCCTGAGGTGACCAGGAACCATCACAAAATATTATCACTTCTTCCATCTCTTGCTCATTACTTTCACCCCTCATATTTAACCCAAACTGCGCATTGACTCAAATAATTATTAATTTTAAAACAACTTTGAGATACTGACCACCCTTTTCTTTTCCATGAGCCAACTGGTTTCTGTTTCTCCATAAGTCATTTTCTCCCAAACAGATATATTATTGAGCTAAAAAAAAAAATGTCCACAACCAACATGCAGGAGAGCTAATGCACCTCAGCTGGTCGTTCATCCAACCCTAGACTTTTCCAAAAACTCATTGCCCACCAGCATTTTACAAATAAATGAGGCGCATTCTCCTCGTGTTCTTGCGATCATCCAACTTTTCAAGATATACTGTTGGAATTCGGTTGAGATAGCAAGGAAATATTGATTTAGAGATTAGCAGCATACAAAGTGGATTGATATGGCTGAGTCGGACAACGACTCTGGAGGGCAGAGCAGCAACATGACGGCCAGGGAGCGGGACAGGCTACTTCCAAGAGCTAATGTGAGCAGGATCATGAAGAAGGCATTACCTGCCGATGCTAGGATATCAAAGGAGGCTAAGGAGACTGCAGGAATGTGTTTCAGAGTTAATAAGCTTTATAACTTGGGAGGCTTCTGAGAAGTGTCAGAGGTTGAGAAGCGCGAGACTATATATTAACGGATATCATCTGTTATGGGCGATGACCACGCTAGGTTTTGAGGAATATGTGGAGCCTTTGAAGCAGTGGCGGATCCAGGATTTATAATCTGGGGGTGCCTGGATGTACATAAAAAAATTTAAGAAAAAACAACAATATCA
>JAWWMW010110659.1:0-10296 GCA_035048345.1 Echeveria elegans
TAAAAATTAAAAATTAAAAATTAAAAATTAAAAATTAAAAATTAAAAATTAAAAATTAAAAAATTAAAAATTAAAAAAAATAAAAATAAAAATTTACACACAACACACGGCCGGTTCCGGCCTGACCCATTAGAATTAAAAAATTAAACCACACGGGTCTAAAATTTTGTCGATCGAGTCACGCCCGTATTTGACCGTTTTGATTGCACATTCGGGACGATACATATCCGTCGGAATTAAAAATAAAAAATAAAAAATTTAACAGAGATAATTATCGTCGGGACGACAGAGATAATTATATCACCACTTGTAACCTACATAAAACTGGAACTGGAAGTGAAAGCTCACTAAAGAGACTGAAACAGTTTCGCTTTTCGAGGAGCGGAATTCCAACATGATCAAACACTCAAAATAGTTCCATACATTATGAAGTAAACTTTAGTTTCCATACCAATTCCTGCTTGAAATGAGATTGGGTTGGAGGTACTTGAAAAATTCATCAGACCTTATCGGGATTCGGGATAAATTCAGTCAACATGAAACTCTAGCTACGGCCTCAGTTCCTTCATGTGTTTAACATTAAATGGCTCTCGCTCTAACTTGCCTATATCTGAACACCCACCAATCATAGCAGTCCAAGAAATTCATGTTCGACTGACCATGCTGTCAAATATACAGCGCGCTGGTTTGATCTCATCGCACTTGGAGTACATTGATATAAGGGTGTTACCCACTGCTACATCCAGATCACACCCAGTTGGAAGGCCATGAGAATGAGCCGACTTGCCTAACAGCAACGCGTCTGATTGCACACAAGAAGTGAGCAGTGCCTGAATAGAGCTTATATCAGGTTGAAAGCCGTTCTCAAGCATCAATTTATAGACAGCAGAGGCTTCACAATGCTTCTTGTTGAATGAATATCCACCAATCATAGAATTCCACGAAACAGCAGTCCTCGAACGCATATCCATTCCATCAAGAACCAACTCTGCCAAGCTCAGTTACAAAAGATTTCTGATAATAATAAGAATCCGACAATATATGGTATACGAACAAGCCTGCTACAGATACATATCCAGAATGTGGTACAGAAAATGGAATCTGGAGGAGGCTTTAGGAACAACCTGAAATACAACAATGGTCGTCTTTCAATGGATTTGGCTGTTTTGGTTTAATTCATGCTCTGGGTCCATCCTTTAGGGCACCATCTTTCTCGAGCTCCTTGACAAGGTCTCTTAATGAAGGAACCTTCATGGCTAGAGTTCTGTACAGTCTCGAGTAGCGAGCACGAGTGCCATCTGCTGTTCTGGCGAGAGCTAAGAGGCTTAGAGCTTCGGGTAACTGGGAGAATACTTCTTTTATTTCTTCCAAACTCATGTTTTCAAGGAGGGTTGGCTGGGGCACGACACGTACAATCTCACCACCTTTGGGTTCTTGAACCCTGGCATCTGCTTTTATGACGAGTTCCGAGTTAGAATTCGCGCCACATTTTATGATGAAGGGACTGGTGGAACCTGTGTTGAATTGCAACACGTTCCATTGTGATACGTCGATTTCAGCAGTGGATAGGTCTGATGGTGGAAATACACCTGCTGATTTCTCTCGGGGAAGGTCTTCTTCTTCGGATATAGACTGCAAGAAATTATCAGATTACATGAACAATTAAATGATTAAGTCATACAGATAGGCATATGTAAGCATGAACTGGAAGCTTACCTCAACCATTTCACGTGCGTCGGAGATCTGCCTCTGGGCGCATGGATGGTCTATGTCGAGAAGTGAAGGCATTCTTTCAGTCAATTCATCCAACGTTTCAAGCAGTGCTCTTTTCTTGCTTTTACTCAATTTAGTAACAGATGCTTGTCTTACAACTTCCTGCAAAATTTAAAATTAATTCAGAATCACTTTTACGAACATGTTTCGCCCAAAGTTTTTATCAAAAGAATTTACAGACCTTGACTTGCTTTAATATATTGTCAAGGGAAATTAGAGACGCCAGTCGCGCGTCTTCAGCTGCAGTTGAGGGATGCTGAATTGGTACACTTCCTTCTTCTACGTTCAACATGGCGGCGTCAGTTTTGATCTGCTGCAATATCTTGATAAAGAAAGACACTAGTGTTAGCAAACGAGTCATCAAATGTTTATCACTTATTCAAAGAGACAGAAGGTCGGTCAATACTTTTCTTCTTTTATGATCAACGGACTCAAGAGCTGAACGCAGTTTGGCTACTTGAGGCGAATCTTCAGCCTCCTCCATTGCCAATGTACCAGCAATGTCCTTCAAAATGGGAATACATGTGCATTGACATGATTAAAAATCTCACATGTACCGACAAAGATTATACTATCATTTACATAAGTCTGAAGTGTACCTTCAAATGCTGCAGTTGAGATGTGAAGACACGTCTGGCATACTCTGAAAGCAATTGGCCAAGGGCATCAGTACGAGGAGGCATCGCAGCACCCAACCCAGCCATCCAACCATCCATTATTGCTGTAGACAGCAATTCCAATTGTCCCGCCGATCCTCCTACGGCATCATCCCCCGTAATGGAAAGGAATTCAAAATGCTCAGCCAGCCATGAACGGATCTGCCGTTGCAATTCACCAGCAGGAGTATGAACAAACAAAGCAGCTAGAGCTTTGTTTCCGATGGCAAAAGCTTTCGCTTCCTCCGTTATCTCTCTAAGCTTTCCGCCAGTTACTTGTTGCTTCCAAGTTTCCTACGCGCCAAAAATACAAAATAAATTATATAGTAACTTCCCAGCTTAGTGCAACAACTTTAATGAACATACTTGATCGATTCCACGTAGCTTTGAGACAACCGATGATAATTTAGACTTCTTTTCCTGCTTTATATTGACTCTGAAAGTGTGGATATAGTGCTCATCAACTATCGCATTCCTCGAGCTGGAATCATGATACCCTGGAGACCTTCCTGGGCTACCCCCTCGGCTGGCGTTTCTACTATGAATAACATTTGGTTTTTCCAAAAATCTATCGATTGGAGGAACCTAGAACGTGATATGATCAAAATCATGTCAGTTAAGCACTTGACATTTGCATGCAAAAAAGCCGACTGTCAACTATTTTACCTTGATAGACTGCAGCTCTGGAGACCGAGCAAGCAACGATCGTATGTACAGTATCCTAACTCGTGAAACAAGCATAGTGTCCATCACCCTCTTCGGCTCCATTTTACGAATAAAGGAACAGACAGCATCTCTGATTTCTGCCAGTATTTCATGCTCCCTAGAGGCACCAGCTTTGATGACAGCGGCCAAAACCTACAGAATAAAATTAGAATCTATCTAATCAGATAAAGAACACCAATTGGCATCCAAACTACTTCGTACAAATGTTGCACATATTATTTATGCTGAAATGCAATGCAACACCATACTAGCATCAGAAGTTTATTTGCGCCATCAGATATCGCAGCAAGGCTATCAAACTGATCAGGATCAAAGTCGTTTAAAGCAGCGGTCAGGTACTCTCCAGCTGGAGTTGATTTCGTGTTCTCTGAAGCAGATTTTGTCAAGGCAAGAGTGCCATCCGGTTTATTCTTTGGTGATTGAGCAACCGGTGATTGTCCCTTGTTCCTGTCATTCCTGCTAAAAATATTTCACTGCTTAAACAAACAACGGTGAAAAGAGCCGACCAATTTAGAATTATGAGACATAATCTATACCTTCCTTGATCAATGGCCTGGCCACCAGCTGATCCATTAGGGGCTGGCAGTGCTAACTGTTATACGACAAAATAACAGATAAGAGATTCAGTGGCACAATTACAGTCTGACTTTTTTGGATACAATAAAATTTACATTTAACAAAAACTACGTATAACCTGGGGTTGTGGAGCAGCAGCAGCTTTCTCCGTCAATTTACCAAACAATTTCTCGTTTTCATTATGCAACCGCTATGACATCAAAAGAATCAATAATGCAACTGTATCAAAAATGGTGCCGAAAGAGCTGAAAGCCATTCAATATTTAGTATAATATAAATGTAGTGAACAGTTTTGTACATACCTCAATAAGTGTGTCACGTTTCTGAAGCTCTTCCTCAAGTTTCTTGATCACAATTGACGAGTCCACTTCATCATCATCAGCTTTGGAGGCACCACTCCCCGGCGCAGCCCCTGACTTTGCTCTTGATTCCTCAGCTTTAAGTGCTTCAGTTAGCTGCAGTGACATGCTTTGAATTTTTTCCTGCATTAAAATTGAGGCGAAATAAAAAATGTTATGGTACTAGTGATATTACATTTACGATACCAATTAAAAGTTTGTTTTTCATGATATTTTGCTTTACTTTTAAATTTTTAACTATGTAACGAGGCAATTATGTATATAGTTATTTTTAGGTGTATCGAAGCCGTACCGACATCGGGGAAATTTTCATTTTGCCGTACCCGTACCTGTACCAGGGAAATTTTCATTTTTCCGTACCTCGTACCCGTATCCATACCAGGATCCATTTCGATACCGGAATCCATGCAACATAGGTTGTGGATAACTTTTGTAACTGATAATACATATTAATTACACAAAAAACCAACCTGCAAAGTCTTAATGGTAGTTTCTTGCTGCTGTATCTGTATCTTGTGATCTTGCTCCAACTGTAAGAGCTGAGCAAGCTGGTTACGGAGATGCCCATTTCGATCTTTCTCAATTTTGTACTTTTCTTCCAACAAATTATTCGCGGTCTGCAAATGCAACGGAATGAATATATATTTATTGCTTTAAGATATGGGAATAGAAAACCATTCCATTTTACATAGAAGGATTCAATAAGAGGCTTCACTCACTTTTAAGTCAGATTGTAATGTATAGGAAACTTTCCAGGCTTTCTGAACCTCGTTAAAAAGAAGACTACATTGATCATTTGCTTCCTTGAGTGCCTGCTTAGTACTTAACACCTCTTGCTTGAGATGATGTATTTCTTTCTCTTTTTCATACAACTCCTTTCTTGCATCATTTGCCTGTACAAGGCACCACAGCAAATAATTAACAAAAAGAATTATGCAAGGTATCTATTTTCACACATCGATGCACATAAGAACATACAGCATCTCTCCATTTTTTAATCGTATCTTGACTTCCAAGACTCAGCATCATATTTCGAGCTCTGGCAGCAAAATTTAGAGTTGATAGCGTCTCTGACAAGTTTGTGACATTGGGACACAAGTGAATTATCAACAAAGTTTTTGCGCTCCCACCTGGTCGGGCAAATGTTTGGATGAGTATTTCATAATACATAACAACATTAATTTTGTTGCAGCTTTATAATACTCAAATTTCCAACAAACTCGTATAAATAGATAAAGAAAATTTATCAAAATATGCGAGTACCGCAGTTCATTTCATTCAATAATGCCATGATATAACATTAATGACTGGCTGATAGGAAAACTCAGTGCTTATACGCATGTTTTTACCTAAGGAATCTGCAAGTACTCCAGTAAGAGCTGAGCTCTCATTAGGTACGATAAGCTTATTTGAAGTTATGGATGACATAACCTCTCCCAGCCTGAAAATGTCATATACTGTCATAAACTTAAAAGAACTGAAGAATCCAATAGTCAAAATAAAACAAGGTAAAATCAACATACGCTGATAGTGACTTGAGAGCATTAAGCTTATCCTTTACATATTCACTATTATCATCTTCAACATTTAAGCTGCTGCTTCCAGCCAAATCAACAAGAGAGAGTTTGCTTTGAGATTTATCACGGGTAACCGAGTTGGAAAAATGTACATGTATAGTCACAACCCTGTGAATATGGCACATCAAAAAAAGAAGTATGGGTCCCTTTTCAAACTATCGGACAATTGAAAATTCGAAATTAGATCTTACATGTGGGCAACACTATGCTTCAGTGTATTGACACCTCGGTTTTTCATGGCTGCTTTTACAACTCTTGTGAAATCCATGGGATTGTTAACTTTCTCTTTCACAAGCTCTAGGGGAGATGTAATTGATTCTAATCCACCAGCTGAATGTGATTCCCTCGATTCAGACAGCAAGTCATCTATCTGAATAGATGTGAAGATAAACCGTCTCAACTACCATAGAAGCACCAAACTTGTGCGAATAAAGAACATCATGTATGTAATAACTAACGAACCTGTTCTTTGTAGATCTCAAACGCTGAAACATAGAAATTATATTGAGACATGGGAGTTGTATCGGTGTTAGATAAATCAAACAGCTCTTCAAAACATCGGGCGTATAGGCCCCGGTCATTGATGGTACCCTCCTGCCAAAGATATAATGATGCCATTGAAGCAATTGTATCATCCATTTAAAATGAACAAGAACAATATATTTGCAAACAGTTTACCTAGTAAAAACATTAATTGTTAAACCAAAATCGTATATTAAGGTGATTTATCAGGAAGGGAAGCAGGGCACACTAACAGATGAATGAAAGGGGAATTTCTCACCATTGTGTGTGTCTTTCCCGAACCTCTTTGCCCATAAGAAAATACCGAAACATTATATCCATCCAAGGCCGATTGCACCAGTGGCTGGACATCATTGAAAACCTCAGCTTCACAAAAAACGATAATTTATGAGTGGCAAATTTGACATACAAGAATAACGCCAGGAAAATCATATTGATATAGTAAGTATTGTAGTGTAGATCATGATATAATAGAATGCTAGCGAAAACTCACATTGCCCAATATGGGGTCCATAAACCCTGTCAAACTCAAAATCCTTTTTGGAACTGGTTTCAGTCTCATCACAAGTGCTAATGCGAATTGTAAAATCATCAGGGAACTCAACAACGGAAGGGCCTTCATCTTCAAAAGCTGGCCTTGTACGACAAAACACCTTAACATTCCCTGAGATCTCATATTGTAATTTTCAAGTTTAGCAGTGTGGGATGCATAAAACACTCATTGCTAATTATTTGGAAACATGGGACTGTAAACGTTTACGAATGGCAAATATTAACGACATTTTTACCTTTGGCTGTCACCAAGTCATTAAATAGTCTTTTCTTCTCACTGATCAACGGGGAAAGTTTAGCTTCCATATCAAGGGCGACTTGATCTGTGATTAATAAATAACTAAATGAGACAACACCAACGACTAAAAACTTAACGAAACACTGTCCATTATACGGGAACATTATGTTAGAGTAATGAGACTACATACCCAATTTACGGCTTTTATCAGCTAGAACGCCCAAGTAACGCATAACTCTAGCCAGTTTCACATTTGAATATTCTTGTAACTCAGTGGCTTCTTGCCGCAACTCAACATAGTCTTCCCTTGCTAGCTGTGAAATATAAAAAAATGACTCAAGAACAATGATGTTCTGGACATTATCAATAATAAAAAAAAACTCAAATTTCAATTTTCAGAACCAACTTTGCTAGACGCTAGTATATCATTTATCTTTTAAAATACAAATATCTGCATTGCTGAGTAGTAGAAATCAAACTTTTCCTCTTTCTTTCTGTCAGCTCCTTACCACTAAATTATAACTACCGCACACAGCTATTCCACTCCGAATAACAAACATTTCCTTACCTTAATGTATTAACGGCTTTAAAAGAATCTTGATACTTGAAAAATATAATAGCAACACACACATTCTCCCTTAATTCATTCCGCAACAAAAACACCCGTTCTCAGTTACTAAATGATAACTTTACAAAACTTAAATTCTTGCATTTCCACAATAGTAACTCAAAATCAAAAACTCATCATATCTCAACTGCAAATACTTCCGCAAATCACAATTTCAAGAAACATCCTTCTAGTTACCTTAACTTTATCCTTCAATTTCTGGACTTTCCCAACCAAGCTCTGTCTCCCTGGCAACTCATGCTGCGAAACAGCACTAGACGCAACAGAGTATCTCCTCACCATAGGCGCAACGCTCACTCTAACACCAACACCATCACCCTCCTCCTGCTGCTGCACCTTCCTCATATCAAATCCCGTCACATCCCAATTCCACTTCCTCCTCTCACCCATCCTCTTCCCCACCAAATCCTAATCAAACCTTAAACCTCTCCGATCCAAAATTCAAAAAAAAAATCGAGCGGAATCAATCGGAGCGGGAGAGCCACAAAACCCTCATCCACTCCGCTCGTCGATGATGTCGTCTTTCTTCGCTCGTCCACGCTTTAATTTTGTTTTTGTTTTTCAATTTCAGGATTCGATTTTCTACAACAATCCCGAATTTCGAAATTGTGCGGTGGGAGAGGCGAGACGTCGTCGTTTGGTATGCTTCTGCGTCGTTTTGGGTGTGATTTGTCGCGTTGCGTTTATATCAAACGCATGAGTTTGTGCGTTGCTCGGTGTTTCACGTCTCGCTGTCTGATTACTTTCAGATTGATTTATATTTGGATATGGTCAAACCGTGGCACGTGCGAGGCTTCGAATCGTTATGTAGTCGTATCATTTCTTTTCTTTTTTTTTGAATTAAACCACTGGATTAATTATAAATCAACTCTTTAAACTTTAATGTTTTCCCTAAAATATATGAGTTGTATATTTAATTATTGGTACATTGTTTAAATATTTGATGATGCAAAAAGATTGAATTAAATCGAAAGCTCTTACCACCATTTTCACTTTCCTTTTCAGTTATAAAACTAGCATTGGCCGCACAATTATACTTGTAAATTAAAATTGTTGACGGTAAATCGAGGTACCTTGAATTTTAAAGTTTTCCGATGAATGTAGTTTAATGGTACCCATTTATCTCTTCTTCTTTTTTGGAAATTTAATTTTTTTTTTCCAAAGTGATAGAGTACATCACATTTATTACATACCCATGCAAACTAAATATACCAAAACGACTTGGACTTTTATCTAGTTTTCCATCAATTTCAGCACAAGAACAAACATTCAGTCTACCATCTAATTTGATAAGATGTTGTTGTTGCAAGATATTTGCACTTTTATAGCAACACTTTGATCACCTTATGCCAAATATCCTCTGTGAAATCTTTTCCAACGAAGATTTTCTGATTTCTTTTATTCCAGATTGAGTATACCATCTCTATCAAAGCCATCTTTAAGAGTTATGAGTTATGCTCTCTCTTGCACACCCCATTATGACATCCAAAACCATTGGCTTATGTTGTATCTGCAGCCATCACAGTACTTTCTCCCACATCCTAATCACATCCAAAAACACATATGGTCGATACTCTCCTCTTTTTGACAAAAACATCATTCTACATCTTGTAACTATACTAAATGATCTCAGCCTTCCTTTGTATTCACCCTTTTGTGACATATATCATTCATAGAATAAATAAGGCCCTCGGTCTCGCCTGATTGCTGTAAAATATATTCCTACATTGCACTACCTCTTTCTGCCCCTATATAGACCTTCTCAACCCTGCATCTGCTCTTTAAGATTGATTTCATAACCCATGAACTTGAGTTAATTATTCGGTAGTCCATTACCTGCCTACCCTTAAAATGGTAGGAATGCATCCATTTAATCCACAAGTTGTATGCATTCGTGCTCAGACTCAACAGGATCTTCAAGCATACTGCATTTCTCTATTCCAATAAATCCATTATTCTCAACCCTCATGCATTCTTTGGATCACAAAACGTTTCCAATGCTATAGGTGCCCTATTACAAACTATCTCCTTCTGGAACCAAAGAAATGCCCTGCAAGGCTGCAAATACTATCAATATGCAACAACATCTTTTTTGAAAGTGGAAACACTTGAAGCCAGTATGCAGCAATTCCAAAGACAACGCTTTTGATCAGTTGCACCCTACCAGCATAGCTAAGCAACTTTGGAGATTCACTCAACTAACAATTCCTGAGCTAAGATGATGCTGTCCTGAATCACTCTGCCTGGCGCAACTGAAGCTTGATTTATATCTACAACTCGAACTATTAACTCTCCCTAGCCTAGTCGTCAAGATCCTAGTTATTATTTTGTTTATCACTGAACAACATGAGATCGGTCTCGTGTCTTTCATTTGTTTCGCATCTGGTTACTTGGGAATCAGTGTCACCAGAATGGTGTTTACTGATCTATATAACCTCTTTTTGTTGAAGAAATTTTGCACTACCCCAGTTACGTCCTTCCGAACCACACTTCAAACTTCATGATGCTTTTAATTTTGTTGTATTGTACCCCTCAATTCCAGGCGCTTTGTCGTCTTCCATCTGGTTTAGTGCATTTCTGATCTCTTCAGCTTGTACTGGTTTCACTAAGGCTCTGTTCTTTTGACATTAATTTAATTTCTGTTCAGTTCAGTAGATAAACATTTACTATTTTTAAAATTATTTTAAAA
>JAWWMW010110680.1:0-10296 GCA_035048345.1 Echeveria elegans
TTATACGAAATTGTGCTAAATCACAATTCACATATATGTTTTATGTTATCCTCATGTTTAGAATTAATTTCATAAAACCACCATTTAATTTTTATGATGTTATTTTTTGATGAACAATAGATATTTAATTTTATTTTGTTTGTGTTAAAAATATGGGTATACAAAAAATATATTATAAATGTTTAAATACATAAAATATATAAAAAAATTAAAATTTCGAGTCGACTCATGCATCGACTCTCGGTTCGACCCGGTTGAACCCATAAACCCATGACCCCATGACCTTATCGAGTCGCTCTTCGATTCGGTTTTCACAACATTGACTTTAATCCACGTTGGGCTCTGAGGCTCGGTGTTGCACTAGCTACCGGTGAAGTCTACCGGTGCAAATCGAACAGTCAGTACAAGAACAACAGTTAACCAACTAATGGCTTTTACACAAAACTGAACGATCAAACATCACTGAAAAACAATCTTCTTCAGCTTCCTGTCAAATCTGTTTGACTGAATCCAGGCCCGTCGACAGCCTTGAACACCTTCTGAAGGTCTAAACACCTTGCGGTCGCCTTCACAAATCTTCAACCAAGACTTGAAGCGAGTCAGGTCTTCAGAGTCAGATCTATTTCTTGTTTTTCGAATGACAGAATGAACAAATGAGATGTGATGTTGCCCTGGATTTGAGAAGCAAGCCTTTTATATTAATGTCCTGCACCATTGATCTTCATCTTGATCCAGCAGTGCACAACTCTGCGTTCTGCCTGACAGATCACACCAATTGCGTGCCAGATACTCACGTCAATCTCGTGACTCCCTCTTGTTGGCTCAGACTCCAGTCTCCACCTGACATGGGCCAGTTTTCACCTTGGGCTGATTAGCATTGGGCTGCTGCTCCATTTCACCACAACCTTACTCTCTGCAAAATGGGGTAATGGCACCAAGAAGTCTGGAAATGCCATTGCTCTGCCTGAAAAATCTATTGCATCGAAGATCGTGGATCTAATGTTTGGTATTTAAAGCATGTCCACGTCCCACAGTGCGAACTTTGAGGTGAGCTTTAAATTATGCTGGATTATTGGTGTTGTTGCTCGATGTAAGTTTTCAAGAACATATAGTATACCTTGCAACACTCTAGGTTGTTGCGCTTAACACAAGGGTCAAATAGTAGTACACCCTCTGCAGGGATGCGTCTCGAGGTTGAGGGTAATGTTGGATCCCACACTTGTTTATCAGGACAAGCCTTGAAGTTGAGGGTTAGAGGTGACAAATTAATACAATGGACTAAATGGATTAATGAAATCTAATGGACTAAATAGATTAAATATATTCAACTTAATCTGTTTAAATGAATTGGATCATTTAATCCATTAAAAAATCATTTAAAATCCAACTAATAAATTCATTTTGACACCTCTACTAAAGGGTGATGTTTGACCTCGTACTTTTGTTGTCAGGATGAGCCCCCTAATGGTGAGGGTAAAATTAGTTTTAGCGCATTCTAATTATCAGGATGGGCAGGGCCGGCTGAAGCCATTGTAATGCCTCCGGAAATTTTGAAAAAATACACATAAAATTAATTGCAAATTTGTGACATTTTGAGATGAAAATGACCTTGATGGAACAAAACAAAAAGTCATTAAGTTGGAGTGAATTAAAGAATTGTTTCATTTCTGAGAAATTTATTTGCGGGTATGAGGTGCTGCTTCCAGATTTGCTTGATAAAGCCGGCACTGATGCTGAGTCCTGGCGGTGCGGGTAGTGACCGACACTTCACTAAATTGAATGTTTAGGAGCCACCCATAGGTATTATTGTTCTTCATATTTCTGTTTTGTGAAAGATGCTTCTTGGAAATGAATTGAGTGGAGAAACTCAAATTCTGGTGAGACCGTGAGTATCGACTATCAACTAATGTTGGGTTTGGTTCGCATGAATGGAAAGGAATGGAATGAGCATTTCGGCAGGAATGAAAAATTGAGTCGTTTCGTTGGACCATTGGAATGGAATGAGCATTCTTAACCCAAATTCCATTGAAAAACCACGGTATTAGCTCATTCCATCGTCGATTACTCATCCCGATACCCACACCCGACGCTCGACTCCCGTTCCCGACGCTCGACCTCGCCTCCTCATTCCTCCGCGCGACATCTGTTCCGGTAAACTCCTTCCCCGTCTCTACTTTATCCGACCTCCGCTCCTCTCGTTTGTTCTCTTTTTTGTGTCCGATATGTGATTGATTATGTCTCCTTCATTTTTCGTATTCTTCATTCCGTTGATTTGTGACATCGGAAATTTATGGAAGAGTTGTAGCCATCGATATGTGATTTGTGAGTTGTGACATTGATTCCATTTCCATTGTAGTCGTCGATTTGTGTTTTGTGTTGTCCAGCAATTTCCGTGTGATGTCTAGAAATTGAGAGTTTGTGTTCTGAGTGCTGTCCAGAAATTGAAAGGTAATTTGGTGTGGTTTTCAAAGTATCGGCTCCTCAATAGTGAGTCATGTATGTGTTGCTTAGTGGTCGTAGCTCTGCTGGATTTTTTATGCTTTGTTTATATTAAGTAGAGGAGATATGTATTACAAGTAATGTGGAATGATGTTTGTGTGATTGGATCTGGTGGTTTGAGCTACTTGAGTTGAGTTGTTTCTTATGCATCAATTTTTAAGTCTGCTTGTGTTTTGTGTTCAGTATGTGTCTGCGTGTTTTGTGTTTTGTTCAATGTTGTTCTGTTGTTCTGTTGTTCAGTGTTTTATGTTTCAATGTGTGGTTTCCAGTAAATCAAGTTATAGAGCTTCATTGATATGTGTTGTCTGTTTGTTTTTCGTGCAGCAATGGTCCGCTCTCTATTAAATGTGAATCAACCAATTCAGAAAAAGAAAATTATTCTAGCATACACAACATTAATGCGAATAATTTTAGCATTTCATACTTTTTTTCCAAATCATGCAACTTTAACTGTTTAGAAGAGAAGACTGAGAAAATATTACACAATTTCGGTTTTAAAACTTTTTCTAATATTGTTTTTGGTATAAGTACAGTGTAGAAGCAGTGATAATCGGAACAGGTTCTAGTCAAATGAAGTAGAAATTCATCATATAAAATTTCATTCCATTCCATTCCATTCCAAGTGAAATGGAACAACTGAACAAAGGAATTCCATTCTTTTTTCATTCCATTCCATTGACATTCCATTCATGCGAACCAAACACAACATAAGGTCCCGTTTAGTTGCTGGAAAAAAGAAGAGGAAATGAAAAATAAAAAAAATTGAGTGAAAATGAAATGTGTGTTTGGTTGTAAGAAAAAAATAAAAAAATAGACAAAATGAGATCAAATTTTTTTATAACTTTCTGAACAGAAAAACAATTTCCGTCGGGACGACGAAATCACCTCTTGTCAACAATTATAATAATGAGAGAATAGATGTAATTATAATAATGAGAGAATAGATGTGATGAGATGAGGAGATGGGTTTTACACTATTGTTTGGTGGACGAGTAGGAGAGTAGTGTGTTTTGGTCCACATGAGTGACCGACCATGTTCTGTTTGATGTTGCCATGTGTGGCCTAACTTTGTTTCCCTCACTGTAGAGATATTTGATATGTATGTGGGCAGTGGGGGATACACATCATTTTCGATTGGAGTCATATTCTATGATCAAATTAACTAATGAGTCGAATTTTAAAAAAAATTAAAAGGATAAAATAATAGTAAGTATAACAATAAGTATACTAATTATACTATAATCTACACTAATAAATAAAATATCTAACTAAGTGAATCATATAATTAGCAACCAAATGTAACATAATCCTACTTTAGCAACAAAACCTAACTATACTCATCCTTTCCCTCGACGAAGCCGTCCACAACTCACCCTCACCCTCACAATCCAGCCCCTGATCTCACACGACGCTTCACCTCGACAGACGCCTCATCGACGCCGCTCTCCTCTTGTCGCGCCTCTTCAATCCTTTTTCAGTACGTCTTATTCCATTTGATTCCGTTTCAATAATTTGTCATCAATTTTTGTTTGGGTTCGGTTGTGTTGCGTTTCACTCATACCACTCTATTTCCGGAGTTCTGTTCTGTGGTGTTGTATGTATCTATTTGTATGTTGTGATTTAAGGTTTGAGATTTGGGAGTTTTGGGTTCGGTTGATTTTGTCGTGGTTAAGTTGGTGGATGTCGGTTTGATTATGGTGCATTTTTGAAGTTGGATTTGGAGTTGGGAATTTTGCCTTTTCTGGTGATTTGAAATTGAAACTGTATGATGTGATTTTTTTTGTTTTGTGACTGTTGTTATTGTTGAGAATTTGCAAAATTCATGGCGTGTGCCTCCTGTCACGAACTCTAGGCTATCGCCGCTTCATCCGGAGCCTTTGTAAGGGAGTCGATGATTGTGAAAGCAGGTGTCACATTGGGTGTGAATGGGATTGAGTCGCCAAAGATAGTTTTGTTGGAGGCAAATGAAGATGAGGTGGAGGAGGAACATATAGAGAGTTATTCATTGTTGGGGATGGAGACGCAGAGAGGTGGGATGGCGAGGAGTGGCGAGAAGAGGAGGCTTAGTGTGCAATGGAGTGATGCGAATGGGAATAAGCTTGCTGAAGTTTTCGAGTTTCAACCTAGGTGAGTGTGTTTATCTTTGTACATTTTTTCCAACTTTTTTGAAAAAGTTCGATCTTGATGTTTTTTCTAAAAGGATTTTCTGATGATCTCAATGGATTCATAGTGTTAGTGTTAGTGTTAATGTTGAGTTCAAGTTAGCCATTCAGGAATTCTGAGTGTGTTTGAGGATGTGATTGGGAAATTGAACCCTCTTAGCTTTATTTTTCAAACTCCCACATTTTGTGTTATTCGTCATTTCCCTTTCTCGCCGCTTCCCATCGGTAAGACGAGTTTGACACTTGTTATATATATTAACTGAAATTGAGTGGGTCAATTGGTCCCACCCCATGTAAGCTACATTCGTCACTGTATGAGTGGATAAAGTTGATTTTACTTATGCAGCATCTAATCTTATTCTTATGAGCTGAACTGAATTGAATTGGAAATTAAAATTTTTAAAATAATTCATCAATTTCATTTAGGTATAGTATTCAATGATGGATAAATAAAATTTCATCATCATTTAGAAATTGAAAATGAAGAAGATGTATGACGTATGAGTTATGGTTGATACTCACATAAACGCTGTTTTAGGAGACGATCAATGCATTCAATATCAAGGTCGTAAAGGAAACAAAAAGTGAAATGTCTTGGCTTGTTGCTCGTTCGATATGGTTTTCACTTATGTTCATATAAGATGGGAAAAAAGTGTTTATGACCAAACTGTTTGGACGGATTCAATTACAGAATCAAAGTATTTTTTTCCACATCCACCCCCTGGTATAATTTTTTATGGTTATTATGTGCTCTATATTATTCACATGATTGATAAGTTTAATTTTTTTAATGAAAATATTATTTAGTGGATTCTGATTATCCGAATACACTTGAATATTTGACACCATATTAAGACAAAGGAATTCGTTATCATATGCCGACATTTACACATGATCATCCACCTACATAAATTTATGAAAAGTTTAATTATTAACATTTATCTTTGCGAACCACCATCGAAAGATCATCTAGTGTTTTGAAAAAAATGTGATTCTTAAAAGTATGTCTCAATCAGAAGATGTACGACAAATCGATATCATACTTGCATCATTTACGCTCCACAACTTTCTTAGGATGCATCAACTACAAATCCCTATCCTAGCATAGGAAGGTTATGAGATTCTGATCTTTTTGATGACCATCGAAAAATACAAATGAATCAGTTGCGAGATCCAATATCATTTCGAATCGAGAAAAACAATCTCGATAATGAAGATGTTGTGGACATGTACACTAATGAATAAGTCATATGATATTATATTTTGATTATGTATATCAAATATTTAAATATTTGTATTTTTATTCTTATGTTATTAGTAGTTTTTTTACTGTGAGTATATTTCATAGGTTATTCGTAGTTTTATAAATAATGTTTAGCAACTGAATTGAATTAAACTGAATTGAATTGAATTGAACTGAAATTAAATATAAAAGAACAGGGCCAGAATTCTAATAAGGGGACTGAGGGAATAAGGCTTTTGGTATACATATGGCTTGTTTAGTATCACTTTTGGCATCAGCCTGAATTGTTATTTGTTCACCGAAATTGACTCAAGCATATATGTAGCACAAACTTAAATAGGGTAAATATCTAATGTACACCTTATTCGATTAGATCTAATAACACAAGCAATATTATGTTTCCCTCGTCCCTTAATTGATAACCTAAAAAGTAGTTTATTTTCAAGATGAATAATCTCTACTCGAAGACTAAATAAAACTCAGACAACAAACTTGCCGCAACTAACAATTGCGCCCCTCCAAAACTTGCATTGCTGAAGAGAGACCATACGGCTTTAAGGAATAAAATCCAGCCCTCCCCGGACAGCCACAGTTTTACCTGTGAAAAAAATCTATTGTTGGTGAATGTAAGTCACTGAACTTCACATGAGACTTTTGTCCGCAGAATGAACCTTTCCAGCTGCAGGAAGTGTGAAAAACTTATTGACGCATATCAGGTTAGACATCTAACGTGACATCATGCGAAAGGTAATTTAAAGCAAGACAAATGGGGATAAACCTGAATCATGCCGTAAACAACTACAGCACCAGTCTTGACTAACAAAAAATGTCCCTTCAAAAGCCTAGCCCTTCTTGTTCTTACATCTATTGGCTGCAGTAACTCAACGTTAAAACACACTCTTCCACCATGGAATGGATGTGCAAGACAGCCTTATTTCCAGTACTAGAAAACTAAAAATTGCCTATATCAAAAACAATGAAAGAGAAATTAACTACGTAACCAGCACATATTTTGTGCAGAAAATATTTGAGCATGTAACTTTACATTGTATAACAACTCCAAAATCTGCAAGTACGCAGTGACTATGAAATTGCTGATATAGGTTAATGCTGAGAGAGAAAAAGGGCGAAGAGAAACTCAAACGAAAATTCAACCAATTGATACTTTAATAAGTGGTTAAGAAAATCTATAAGTCAAGTCTTAAGAAGAATACACAAAAACACTTCCTGGGTTCAGCAATATAACCTAGTAAATATATATGTAAAATCAGTGGGCGATCCAACATTCAAACAAAGAGCATTACAGTGTTCCCATTAGTACAGTACGTACACTGCTGTACACGAGGACACACCAAAAAAAAAAAGAAAAAAAAAAAGTGTCCATGATCTAATTAACCGACCAAGCTAGTTCCAGTACATCAACTTATACAACTTGATTTCCATTTCTTTTATCAAGCCAGTCAGTCATCGTATTTAGGTGAATTAAACACCTTTAAATGATGATTACTAACTGCAGCAAACAACACGGCGAATGAATCCATTCACAATCAGGAGCTTACCAACACTAGTGAGAACAATCGCAGATGATATATCCTCTTCATCGATGCCCGGTAGTCTAATGCATAGGTTTCACCTGGTCCTGCATGTGGCGCTTTATCCTCATCATAGAAAATAGCAACAACCTTCACATTAGCACGGCATTAGCATTCAACAATGGGATACCAAAAAAGGAAATGGGACACCAAATATCTGAAAGTTCAAAGTTAAATGGAGGTGATCGAAAGAAAGACTTTTTTCCTTGTTGGACTTGGACAGAATGAAGAAGAGAAATATATGGAGGCCGAGGTGTCAAGGACTTTGGCGTAAAGATATTTTTCATGCAGCATTCCATAGTTTCGTAGCCATTCAAATATCATCAAATTTTCAAAAGTCGGTTGGGCAAAAGCGTCGGTTGGGAGAGGCGGGGGCGATTTTTGGCGATTTCCTCCGTCGAATATCATCAAATTTTCGTAGCCATCCTGTCCTTTCCTCAAAATCCGGCCTAACATAGTCTCAATTTCCTCATCTTTCTCTACTCCGCGGACCAAAGCGACAACCGAAGCGGTCATGATTGAATCAAACGACATCTATATACTATCTCGAACCTTGGATGATGTAAACAAGTGTAATGCCGGGATCTACCCATGAAGTTGGGGGCAGTGCCAACAGTGAGGCAGGGGGCGTTATGCTTTGTAGGAAAAAATTCGCTACTAGCTTGTCTGAGACATTCTCTGGGTTGTTCTCAAAGGCGCCAAGACAAAGCAGCAGCAGCATCAATGTTATATTGATGGGTTCTATGCCCAATGATTCATTCTGATTATCATGAACCTGGAAACATTCAAGAGACTTCTTCACCTTATGTCTTTCAAGCAAAAAATAGTGCTTAACTGATCGGTGCATTTCTTCTTTCGCGGAGACCCTCATTCATCCGTTGTTTGTTACTCAAAAAAGATGTTTCCTCTGGCATGTCATTAAAGACAAAAATGGTGAAGATGAGCTGATGAATTTTAGTTTTAGCCAACCATGGAGAATGCAGAATTGAGAAGTTTTAGAATTGGTCAAAAGGAGAATGATCTAACCAACTTGGTACACAAGCACATGCATGTAGGATCGATTGGAAATGTAAAAAGGCTGATAGAGTAAGTGAAGTGCGATGGAAATGGAGAGCAACTGATCACACCACAGTCAGGATATTGGTCCAAGTCATGTAAAAACTGTTGGCGATTTAATGCTGAACCTCAGATCTATTTGCACTGCTTGGGCCTGCCGCTATCATGGGATGTGTAAGTTTTCAAAATGGCTACAACGTGTATCGGCCTACAAGGAAGTCTCTGGGTTGAGCCGATGCGTACAAGATAAACTTATGGCTTGAATCCGAATCTGCTCGGGCAAGGACTGTTATTATTGAATGATACGGCGGATTTGGGCTGGGTCGTCCAAACAATACGTCAGGTGTTTGGTGGCGTCTTTGGCTGTAGATGAAACAGGCTTCGTTTCCGGTTGTGGTGCTTCAAATGCTCCAGATTGCAGATAATTCAGATTTATTTGATGAGTTTATGCGTTATGAACTTGGTTTGGATAAACTGTGGGTGAATTGGATGACAACAGAGTTGTGGTATTTCTTCAGGGCGCTTTTCGGTCTGGATTACTTGAAATAACTAGTTAATGTTTCAAAATTTGGAACCCTGTTACTATTTCTCTCCTCGACTGCGGCGCAATCCGTGAAAGAGTATGAGGCTTCTATTTCTCTCCTCAACTGTGGAGCAATCTGTGAAAGAGTGAGAGGTCTTTATTTCTCTCCTCTATTACGGCGCATTCTGTGGTGAGTGAGAAGTTGTTCATTTCTCTCCTCAATGAGTGAGATATTTTTTTTATTATTGTTTATTATTGTTTATTTAGTTGTATTGGTCATGTAAAGTGATTCCGAATCGATGGTCGCTTTCCAGTAGTAATAAATATCCATGGATCATGTATTTCGGGCGATAGTCCCGTACTGTATACCTTGATGTATACATTGATTACTTTTTATGGGATATTGTAATCAAAAAATATATCATCAAATTTTCAAAACGATTTATCTAGTAAATACCTTATATTTTATATATACAAATATAGGTAATTTTAATTATTAATTTAGTTTGTTTATCTGGTCTTGAGTTTGGGGTCATGAAGTCTCTGACCCTTATGAATAAACTTTTAAGGAAAAACTCTATCATTAATTTTTTAAATAATTTTTAAATAGTTTAAATTGGTTTTACCTGTTTTAAATATGTGAAATACTCATTTCAAGTTCTTACCCGTCAAATCATATTGACTATTTGGATAGATGAATACAAGCTCCATCGATGCTTATCTTGTCGATTGACATGATAAGAGAAGATAGAAATGATGCAAAGAGTATGGACCTATCCATGAAGTGTGGACCTTGTTTCACCTTTTCATATACTAAAAAGGGAGATGCTTTGTACATGGAAAGACACTTCTTAGCAATATAATATTCTCTCTAGTCTACATACTCATAGTGCCTTCTTTTCTAAGATCTTTTCCAAGCTCATTTACAAAAGGAGTAATATTGAAGGAGTTTGCATACTCGATTGTAGAACAACACACAATTTTGGAAAATGAAAGGTCTTTCTCAAAGATAAAACAAATTTAAACTGATGTGAATACAATATCAGGTCCGATACATTTGATTGAAGGAATTGGCAAGACAAATGTTATATTGTCAAATGACACAATGTTTATTATAAACAGTGCCTTATTTTTGCCAAAATCTAAGGCTCCGTTTGGTTGCGGGAAAAAAGTGAGGAAAAGAAATTTTAAAGAAAAATGATTTTTCTCATGAGAAGTTGT
>JAWWMW010110691.1:0-10295 GCA_035048345.1 Echeveria elegans
GTCTTTCGTCGATCCGATAACCTCACTGGTAAGACTTTTGGCTATCTTTCTGACTTAAGAACATTTAACCTCGTACAGTACTAGCTTTTACCCCATCCCGGAATAATACTAGCCTGGGTTCATCCATTGGGATTCTTCCCCGTTTTTGTGTACTCATTGGTTTGTAATAGACATTTCGTCAAACACCTAATACTCATCAATTGAGCATAGGCTAAATGTAACTGATTTAACCATTATTCATTCATGAAATTGTATGTAACTCCCGTTATTCGATCGTAAGCAGTTTAGGGTATATCATACCCCCATCATCAAAGATGACTACTCACTCATGTCGAAGGAGTATAAATCCATACGGAATGAAATGGTAGACACGTACTGAAAATAAAATAAAACTGAAAAGAAGAACAAGTGGAAAAAGGAAGAACTAGAAAATTGAACTTTACTAGCACTTCCAATAATAACTTGTCTCTTACAAAACTTCTAAACTAAGAATTACAAAATGGAAAAGTGTTTGGGGAGAGTGTTTGGGAGAGAATTTCGTGCTCCCCCTTGGGGATGAGCCTCCAAGGGTTCAAGTGTGTGGAATGAAGATATGAGCTCCTCCTTTTATAGTCTTCAAAGGAGAAGTGTAACTCCTTTTCCATTTAATCCATTTCTTGGGCATCACTCTCAAGTCTTCAAAGCCCTCCTTTATGCCTTCATAATGCTTGAATCTTCACCTCTTTGTGTCCAAATTCATCCCCTTTGGTATATGATTTTCGGATTTATTCCAAGGCATAAATGTGTTGACCAAGTCTTCCCTCATAAAACTTCATTTTTCATCATTTCTTCTCTTAATTCCCTTCTTCAATCCATCCTTTGTGTAACTTCCTCCATTTAACTCTATTGATCCTTATCTTCATGTCACAAATGTTATCCAAAGATGACACAAATTCGGATTGAATTTCTTGGTCCAATTGAACAAACCCGGACTGGCTTGATCATATCTCTTGATTCGAAAATAAGTCCATCAAGACGTTGGAATCAGACTTTGGTGTCAAAACAAAAGTTGTCGGTCTTTGAGTCCTCTTTCCAACGCATCTTGTTTCATCGAAATCGGACAAGAGATGCGTCCTGTGGAGTTTTTCTAAGTCGAAGAGGTCGGACTTGGCGCGAACTGAGGCACTTATTCGATCGAGTACTCGGTCGAGTATCGTGATCAGTGGCATTTACTCGATCGAGTATTCTGAAAAACTCGGTCGAGTTGATCTTTGGCTTCCTCCCCATTCGGTCGAGCTTCGAGAATTCGGTCGAACTTCAGTATGGGTCAAGCTCGATCGAGCAAATTTCTATTCGATCGAGTTGATTTCCGGTCCAGATTTCCTTTGCTTGATTTTCGTCCGTTTTGACCGAAAATTCACCTGTTTAGCTTGCTATTTGACTCCTTTTGCAATAACCTGGTCAAATCATCATAATGTGCGTTTTCTACCTGAAATGACAATGTTAGAGTGCAAAGTACCATGTATTTTCTGTAAAACTCGTACAAATAGTAGCAATTCGGTGTATAAAATATAGTCATTTTCAAAACCGATCACGTACCATCGTGACTTCATTTTTCCTGGAAATAACCGCAGTCTTAAGTTGTAAAGGAGTACGTTATCCCCCTTGTTGAAAGTCCTTTCACGGATTTTTAGGTCGTGCCATAGCTTCGTCGTCTCCCTGTACATTATGGCGTTATCATATGAGTGCAACCACATTTCATCAAGCTCATGAAGCTGGAGTAGTATGTTTTCACCTACAACTTTAACATTGAAGTACATCTCCTTGACATGCTACATTGGTTTATATTCCACCTCAACTGGAAAGTGACACAGTTTTTCATATAGACAAGCTTGTATGACGACATACCAATTGGAGTCTTGAAGGCAGTCATATATACCCATAGAGCATCGTAGGCTTCGGTGCCAAATCCTTCATTGACCCATTTACTGTATTTTCCAAGATACTCTTGATCTCCCTCTTGGACACCTCAACTTCCCCACTAGTTTTTGGATGATATGAAGTTGAGATCTTATGGTACACTCCATGTTTCATTAGCATGCTTTCTAGTTGTTTTTTCTTGAAGTGTGTCTCGTTATCACTGATGACAGTTCGAGGCACACCAAATCTTGGGAAAATAACGTTCTTAAACAACTTTTGCACTGATTTTGCATCACAAGTGGGTGTGGCTATTGCGTATACCCATTCAGACATGTAATCAAGGGCTACCAGTATGTACTTGTTCCCAAAAGAAGATGGAAAAGGACTGTCTTGCATTTGATCCTCCATAACCACTCTGAAGAAAGCTGAAGAGCTGAGAACAATCTATTTCAAAAATGCAGGAAAATCAACTAGATTCTGAGGCCCACTCCATAGCATTTGTCAACGAAATCCCCTCGGCTTCAAAACTTGAGCATATGTCATCAATGAAATTAGCTCTGACACTCACAACTACGCCATCAGAGTCTGTAACCACAACAGCAAACCCGACTCTCTTCGTCATTGGGAACCAAGATCCATCAGAATTAATTTTCAGATACGGCTTCTCAGGTTTTTCCCATATCAGCCCTCCTGATTCATCAATCGTCCGAAACTTATACATGGGATTGATAAAGAACAAAACTCTTTTTCTAGTTGAAGTTGCCGCATACGTAACTTCCATACACTCTTTTCCGTGTGCCAATTCGTTCCTGCAATACCAAATCATTCGAATACCATATAACATTGAACGCGCGTCGTCGTACGCATTAAATTTGTATTTATAGTATAACTACTTAACACTTAGAGGGCGATAAGCAGGGTCGAACCTAGAGAAGCGCGGTTGGTTGAGTACGTTTCAAAAGCTATAACTAAATTAAGTCCTAAATTGAGGGATTGTAAGATTTGGTCGTCACGGTGCAAAAGTAAATAAAAAATGAGTAAATTATGAGAAAATTCATTTCAGGGAATTGGTCATGCAATTAGTCATCATTGACAACAATTATATTACATGCAAAATTGAATTCAGACAATTGTTCCCGCTAAAGACATAATCTACGCATAACTGTTAGAGTAATACGCTACCTGTCCTAATCAGATAATCCCGCTAAAGACCTACCTAATTTCTTGTGTTCAATTTACCATTACCCGCTAAAGTCTAGTGCTGAGTCTAACTGACTCGACTAACTCTCCCACCCCACACTTATGAACAAAACCGTGTCCCCACGGTAAAATCCACAAGATAGAGTGAGAATATGCAAACTACATGAGACAGACTCGATATACACTAACATAATGCAGTACGAAGTACCTCCCTTTTTGTTCATGAACGACGTCGTCTGGTCTGAAGAACTACACGGACTCCCCTTTATTTTGATACGCGGACTCTAATGAATTTCTTGAAAATCCTTAAGACCGCGTATGGAAATTCGCCCGATTCCGCGTGATCCTCTGATCCTGTTTCGTTTTGTCTATTAATTTATCAGATAGACTAAGAAAAATACTCATCATTGCATCACATTTACACATGACTTAACAAAAAGTAAACTAGAATAAAATAATAATTTACTTACTAACTCGAGCTGCCTCCCAAGGAGCGCGCTTAATTGCTCGGAGTCCGCGTGCTGGTTCAGAACAACTTTTCCGCTCCTTGATGTCTTGTGCTCCTTAATAAGTTCGAATTATGTCATTTTGCTTCCATGTGGTCTAAATATGTCTGCACAATGAAACACTACCTAAAAGTAACGTTTTATCATGAAAATATACATAAAATATGGGAATTAACGAATCAATGGATCGTATAAATACGCTCCATCAAACACCAAACACAATTCATCTTTTGACAATTTGGAACCCAATACCACAATCAATCTCCTACATCGCCATGAAAATCAGACTTACGTAGATGCTGAAAACCTAGAAAGTTCCAAAAAGTTGACGCCCACCAACATGTTAGGAGGACATGAGCTTTTGATTCATCAGGAAAATCACAAAAGTAGCATTTACTCTGAACCGCACATCCACGCACTCGTAAATTTGAATTAACAGGAAGGAGATTGTGAAAAGCATGCCAAATAAAAAATTTCACTTTTTCTTAAACTTTGGAACGCCATATAATCCTCCAGAATAAAACTGACTGCGAAGAGTTCGAAACTTCCCCTTTTTAGCCAGAAACAGCTCATCACTTTCCTTTTAAAAACACATATATGCTGACTTAATGGAAAATATACCATTGATCCCCGTTTCAAAGAATTGAATTATCAGTATTGATAACATACCAGTTCCTTGCACACATGCAAGCTTTCCAGATACCTTCCAAGCTGAAGAGGAATCTTGACGCAATTGAGAATTAAAAATGCTAATATTAGGAAAATATATGCCTTTTAAACAACGACCTATCAAATAATTTGGTTCTTCCAAAATCCTCCAAAATTGTTTCAGCAAAAAAGCATTATTCATCAACTTAAGATCCTTAAAATTCATTCCTCCAGCTTCCTTTTCCCTTGATAATAGACACTGATTTGGCCAGTGGATTGCCCTTTTTCCATTATGTGACCACCAGTAATTAGAAATAATATTGGATAACCGCCTACACAAAGTTTTTGGTAACTCAAAAACCATCATGATACATTGAGGTAAAGCTTGAAGAATAGATTTGATTAGAATTTCCTTTTCCGCAGCAGACAATAGGTTTGCATTCCAACTAGAGACTCGTCAACAAATCCTTTCAACTAAGAATTTGAACATGTCAGTTTTCCTTCTCCCATATACAATAGGAAACCCAAATATTTTCCATGAGAGTTCACCCCGCGTACTCCCAGTATATCAGTGAAGAAATCACAAGCCTCAGGAGATACATTACAACTGAAAACAATTTCAGATTTCTGAAAATTTATTCTCTGTCCAGAAAGAAACTGATAATCCTCCAAAATTTCCTTCATAACTATCACATTTTGGAAAGTAGCCTTCAAAATGAACATACTATCATCTTCAAAAAATAAATGAGTCATCTCTGGAGCTCCTCAGCCCATTCTAACACCTTTTATTTTCTTAGCAGCCAAATTGTGCAACATAATTCTGGATAACCACTCCGTACAAAAGATAAACAGATAGGGAGACAAACGATCAAATTTTTTTGTTTTGTTTTCATTTTGTGTTTTTTTTTCTCTTCTAAACTTTCCTAGAAACAAAAATAAGCTACTTACCGGCCTAGATTAACGTCCGGGCACGGACTTAGCTGCATTTCTTCAAGAATCAACTTCAAGAAGTCCTATGCTAGGATCCCTTCTTGAATTGATTTCCATTGGCTTGTCTTTTAACCTCGTATTGCATATTAAGATCTCCGGTGCTTCATGGAAAGACTTCTTCACAACTTCAGTCGTATCACTATTCTTTGCATGTATGTCACTTAACACTTTTCTTTCAAAAATTGTTAGTTGACAAACATCGATAACAACATGATCATTAATCATTTCAACTGGTACCTCAATTTGTCGTTGAGAAGAATGGATAGGAGGTACATAGGCCGATAGGGCCACATACGGTGTCTCTTGTTCCTCATCCTCCTTCGCCTCTCCTTGCTCGAGTTGCTCATCTTCCTCGACTACTTCGGTTAAAGCTCTCTCTTTATCCTCGAATACTTCTCCATTCTTTGGCGTAATGATATTAGCATCAGCATGTCTCACGTCGGGTTGCAAGTGGGACTTCTCAGGATTGCACGATGAGCTCGCAACTTGTTGAGCAAGTTGTGCTTCTAAAATCTTTAGGGCTGCCTTTTCCTGTTGAATCTCGGATGTTAGAGATCGAAGGTCCTCACTTTGCTGAGCCTGTATTGTCATTAATTGAAACATTAGTTGAGCTAAAGTTGGTTCATCTCGCTCCTCGTCATCTCGTCTTGTGTCATCGAAGTATTGTCCTTGGTATTGATTTGAGTTATAATGGCTATCAAAATCATCCTCGAGCAGTGGGATATAGTGGCGATCTTGTCCTTGAGCGATGTAATCGACGTCTCTAAAATTTTCTCCTCTTGAGTTATACACGTCCTCGTCATACTCGTTCATCTCGTAGACATAATCAGTGAGCGAATGTACCAAAGATTGAAGGTTCATTGTTAGATCTTTGAAGGCTTCTCCTGTCGCACATGATGTGGGTTTTCCATGTTCTCTCATGCTTGAGCTTTGTGCAAACACTTACAAAGAAGTTAAAGAAAGAAAAGAACTATCTAGTGAAATAAACAACAGATAAACTAAGTTAAAAAACCATTCCCCGGCAACGGCGCCATTTGACGAGCTATAATATAGCGTGTATTTTATCGCAAGTCAAAACATTTATAAGAACTAGAGTGACCTAGTGTCGAACCCAAAGGAATGGTTGAAACTCAGTAAAATCAACTATTTATACTCTACACAATTCTAAAGGTGTTGGGGGGTTTTAAAAAGGTTTGTTTTTGTGACAGATTTGGTTTTGTAAAATAACAGTTAAAAAGAAGATGACGGGGAGATGACTTTACCTGACATACTCACGACCTAGCTTGGGAGTTTTGGGGATTAAAGTGAATGAAAATGGTTGGTTTAAGGTAGGACTAGTCATGCACTTGCAGAGTAAATCTCACTGGTAAGACTTTTGACTTACAAAGACAAATGCAATCATATATGACGACAATAACTCTCGCTGGTATAGATGTTGAATTATTGACGTAGAATTCAAATCCAATAGCCTCACTGGTACGACTTTTGGCTATCTTCAAATAATACTTTCTAAACTAGTCTTTCGTCGATCCGATAACACTGGTAAGACTTTTGGCTATCTTTCTGACTTAAGAACATTTAACCTCGTACATTATTAGCTTTTACCCCATCCTGAAATAATACTAGTCTGGGTTCATCCGAAGGTTTGAGCACTTATGGATGATTCTGCGACAGAAGAAGAAGCCAAGGTCGCTGATCAGAATGAAGTTCAGCTGGACGTTGCTGAGCTTCAGGGGGGATTGAAAAATTAAGGAAGCCCAGCAGGCCCAGTCCAGGAAGAGGCGTGCACTGTCAGCGCCTACGTGGCGTACCGGAGCCAATCAAAAGCAAGCAATGACGCAGCTTTGTGTGCTGTGGACCGTCCGATCATGAAACGATCCAACGGTGGATGGCTGAGTGTATAAAAGGGCTAGGGCAACCGAAGAAACTACAGAGTTGCATTTTCTTTTATCTCTCCTCGAGTCGTAGCGGCGGGTCTTAGGGTTTAGAAGTTTCCGGTGAGCGATAAGCTTGATTTTGTAGTCGGTTTAGAGAGATCGTTGTAGATCGATCATCTTGATCGTCTTAGCTTCAGTTTGGTGTAAATTTCGTTACGTTTGGTAGCGTAGAAGTCCGGTTGCGGACTGAGTGTCTTTCCGGTGAGTTTGTGAGTGAACTGTGAGAGATAAACACCAAAACTGTACTCCGATCGTTTGCCTGCCGTCGCGGGTCGTCCATAAGTGCATCGAAGTCGGCGAACTTCAACGCAGACGTAGTCTAGGTCACGATTCGTGACCTAGGTGAACTGCGGGAAACAAAACAGGTGTATTCCGTTCTTTCTTGCTTTCTTTCGGTTTATAATTGCTTAGAACTGATAGGAAAGTAGATAATCGCTTCTGCATGCATTAGATCAGTAGGCTTGATATCTGTTGAGTTCAGTAGTTTCCAGTTTGTGATATCTAGGTTAGTTAGAGCTTAGATTTGTATGATTAGTACTCTAATCGATAATTAACTGAATCTTTTCACGAACTGAACATCTAACTTTACAAGATTGACTTAAAGACTTCAGTGTAAGTAGTCGGAATCTGATCAAAGTAATACTACAATACGGATGACTCCGTAATAATAACTCATAAAAAAACTACACTTCATAAACTTACCAAAATTTATCTATTTCACTTTAATGAATCAAAGAATCTTCCAATGTTATTTAAATGAAAGTAGAAAATATACAAGTAAAAGTTACTATTTTCTTAATCCAACAAAGGCTTAAGTTAAATAGATTTCAAAAAAAAGCCATTTAATGTTGGATTTCAAATTCATTATATCCTATTGAATCGTACCTCTGATCAAACTAAAAAAACTAGACTTGCCAATCGTGTTTCAAACATTCATATGAGCTAGCTATGCATTCCTTACTCACTGATGCGAGGCATTATCAACCGACATGCACTTGATAAGTCCCGTATCTAAAAATGTCTAATATACAATGGTTTTCATCATCACAACTCACAAGCCTTCTCTTTTGAATTGAATGAGTATAATATGCAAACATTTTCACACTGACTTTCATATCGACAACATAATAAATTTATGTAATTCTTAAAATATTTAACTTAGTTTTATGGGATCAGATCAGGTAAAAGTATTCTTAATAAAAAAAATATAAAGGAATAGTGATGGTAGATTTAATTTGAATCAATGGCTGAAAACAAATACAAAAAACAGATTTTAGGTGATTTTTGATAATTAAAATACATTAATTAGTGATTTAGGGTATAATCGTCTACAAGTTTTATAGAATATTTTATCTGCTGATTTTTTGGAAAATCAAAACAATATCAACTCAAATGGGATTGAATCATTCGACAAATCTCAAAATCAGACGACGGTCGCATCCATGGTTTAGTCCTTCAATCGGGCGAGCAGTGTTCTGCACAAAGCAATGGTGTTCATTGGAATGCAATCCAAGCCGAAACAGACTGTGTTGCGGTTCCTTAGCCCTGTCTGATGGATGTACAGTATTAGGTTTCAGTTTTATTAATTTTTTGTGCAGGTGGATTATGATGTGGGTTGGTGGAGTGGCCATGGTGGGGATGAGAGATGGCAAGTGTCGAATGGATCGATGATGAGATTCTCTGAGTTCGCCTTTAAAATCAGCATTCTTTAAGAGTGCAATTGGATCAACCTGCAGATGTTTGTAGCCTCTGTAATAGATACAATTTATGAATTATAAAACTCTAATAGGGGATCAAAAATTTGTTATGATAATTTTGTCAGTTTATAATATTCACGAATTAAGCTGTTCAAATAGGAGACAAAAAAACATAAAAATATTGTACATGAAAAAGTTTGTTAGATTCATGAATTATAAATATCAAACAGGTGACAGAAAAATTCGACATGAAATTTCACTCGTTGCGGATTGATACATTAGATTATCATAAGAATTCATATCAATTTCACATAATTTTTTAAAAATCAGAATGATATCATCCTTAATTAAAATATATATTAATAAATTAATTGATATGCAGTTGACTAAATATGATAACTGATAAGAGAGAATCTATTAAACTTATTAAATTTATTGATTAAAATTAACTAGGTATGGTAACTGATAAGAGAGAATCAATTACTTATTAAATTTATCGATTAAAATTAGCTAATGAGAGAGATTCGATTAAACTGATTTATTTTTTAAAAATTTATCACTTTTAAATGACTTAATTGCCCTTTTGTATTAAATAGTATTAAATAAACTGATTAAATTTTGTCCGTAAAATGATATCAATGGATGATCATGATATCTTCATTTTTTTTATAAAAATTATGATTCAATCTTTACATAAGTTTACATTACTATACTTTACTTCCATTTCGTTAATATTTTCAACTGTTGTATCCAACTCCAAACTACTTGCACTGTCACGACTAAAAAATTTAATAAACCTAAATATAAACAAACGGTTTGACATTTCTTGTCCCAAAAGTTTTTAAAAAATGAACAGAAAAACAAAATATAAATCTCATCATTTTGGCCCTTTTTCTCAAATCCAAAATTCCAGTCTCTCTCTCTCGCTGTCTCTCCAATTTAACATGAGAACCAGCTGCAATGGTTGCCGCGTCCTCCGCAAAGGCTGTCCTGACAATTGTAACATCCGTCCTTTTCTCAATTGGATCACTTCACCCGAAGCTCAAGGCAACGCCACTGTCTTCTTAGCCAAATTCTACGGTCGTGCCGGCTTGATGAACTTCCTCAACGCCACCTCCGACCACCACCGTTCCGGTAAATTCCACACCTTTCCTCCTCACTGCATGTTCAGATTCGACATTTTTGATTTTTGACTTCTGGTTTTTTTGATCTGATGATAAAGTTCGAGTCTTTGAAACAGAAATTTTCAAATCGTTGTTGTACGGAGCTTGTGGTCGGATTGTCGACCCGATTTATGGGGCTGTCGGTCTACTGATCAGTGTTAAATATGTCTAATATTTACACACCTTTTCTGCTTATATTTATAGCATTTGCGATATAAACAAAGTCATATTCTACGCTCACACCCTTGTTTCAGG
>JAWWMW010110701.1:0-10295 GCA_035048345.1 Echeveria elegans
CTTCGATACAGGGTCTGCTCCACACTGACTCCAGATTCATCCTTTGTAACTTTTGTCTGAGTTGCCGCAGGAGTTCTCTTATGACTAGCATTCTAGAGTCCAAACTTCTTTACTAAACTATCAGCGTATATGCTCTGGATGATAAATATTCCATCATCCTTCGAAGTCACTGAAGTCCAAGAAAATAAGTGAGATCACCCACCATGCTCATTTGAAATTCTCCTTTCATCTGTTCGACAAACTTATCAACAAAAACTTTTTGGTTAGCTCCGATCCCAATATCATCAACATAAATTTGAGCAACTATCAAACCTTTCCCCTCTTTCTTGATGAATAGAGTGTTGCCGACCCCTCCTTGCTTATAGCCTTGTTGACTCAAATACTTAGTCAACCTCGAGTACCTGGCTCTGGGAGCTTGTTTCAGTCCGTACAAATCCTTTTGAGTTTGTAAACATATTCAGGATGGTGTGGATCTTTAAAACCCTTAGGTTGTGCCATATAAATCTCTTCAGTCAGAAATCCATTTAAGAATGCACTCTTGACATCCATCTGATATAATTTGAACTCGAGATGGCAAGTTACTGCGAGAAGTAATCTGATAGCTTCTAGTCTAGCCACTGGAGCAAATGTCTCATTAAAATCAACACTCTTCACCTGAGTGTATCCTTGTGTAACCAGTCTCGCATTATTTCTGTTGATTACCCCATTCTCATCTGATTTGTTCTTGAATATCCACTTAGTTTCAATGATGTTGGCATGCTCAGGTTTCGATACTAAGACTCATGCATCATGTCTTGCAAATTCTGTCAGTTTCTCTTGCATAGCCACACTCCAGTATTCATCAATCAGTGCTTGCTTTACATTCTTGGGCTCAACTTTGGATAGCAAACAAGTATCTCCACAGCTGAGTTTTACATAGTCAACCCTTTTTCCTCTGGTGACTCTCGGAGCAGACGGATCTCCGATAATAGATGTTTTGGGATGATTCTTCAGAACCTTGCGAGGTATAGACTTGGGTGATTCAGGAGTTGTGTAAGGTGTTGAATCATCCATTGTATCAGTTTGTGAGTCTCTGCTTTGAATAGTGTCACATCTGAAATATCGTTGTCATTGCTGTCATGTTTGAAACCATCGCCTTCAAAGTTTCGGGCATGAGATATAGTACTTGCACCATTTTTCACAACAACATTGAATGATTCAATGATTTTTCGAAAATGTTTAATAAATACCCGATAGGCTCTGCTGTTAGTCGAATATCCAACAAATATTCATTCTTCTCACTCGTCATCCAATTTTTGATGATATGAACGGTCAGTAAGAACACAGCAAGGGCTGTCAAATACATGAAAGTATTTTACCGTTGGTCTTTTTCCTTTCTAAATTTCATAACAAGTCTTACCAATACCAGGTCTGATGTTAACTCGATTCAGAGTATGACAAGATGTGTTCATTGCTTCAGCCCAAAATTGAAGAGTCAGATGCTTGGCATGAATCATAACTCGAGCCATTTTTTGTAATGATCTATTTTTATATTCTGCTACTCCATTTTGCTGAGGTGTTATGGCAGAAGAGTATTGATGCAAGATTCCATTTTCTTCACAGAATTGGTTCATATCTGAATTCTCAAATTCTCTCTCATGATCACTTCGAATAGCCTTCAGTGAAACTTTGATTTCCCTATGAAGTATGAGAATCAAAATGTTTACTTCACGAACTGTGTTAGATTTATGACGTAAGAAACTGACCCAGGTATATCTGGAGAAATCATCCACACACAGAAGAGTATATTTTTTTCCCTCCAAAACTTTCGACTTGAAATGGTCTCATCAGGTCCATGTGGATTAATTCCAAAATTCTCTTGGTCTGGACTTCATTCACCTTCTTATGCGGGGCCTTAATCATCTTACCAATTTTGCAATCACCACATATGACATTTACATCTCCTTTGATTTCAAGAATACCTTTGACAATCCCTTCTGAATCGATCTCTTTCGGGCCCTGCAAATGGAGATGTCCCAGATACTGATGTCATAGAGTCATTTCGTCAATCTTGGTCATGAAACATGACTCAGTCACTTGTTCTTTGATTTTCAGAAGATAACAGTTGCTGAATGCTTGAATTCCACTCATCATACATTCATCTTCACTGTTCCATGTGTTGCATGCGTCCTTTCTAAAGGTGACACTGATATCATCATCGCATATTTGGCTAATGCTTAGTAGATTAGGATTCAGACCCTCAATCAGTCTGACTCATGTGATCTTTGATAATCCAGGTACTTGTAGTGTTCCTTGTGCGACAATCTTACCCTTCTCTCACCGCCATACGACATATATCTTCCTTGACTGGGACAATGTTTGTCAGAAATTCACGTTTACCGGTCATGTGAACTGAACATCCACTATCAAAGTACTAGTGATTTGAATTAACTCATTTCGTTGAACTGTAGGACACGTAGCAGTGTTGAGGTATTCTCATGTATTCCAGTTGCCTTTTTCTGGGACAACACTCATGATAGGTGTTAGAATAATAATAATTTTGATCATGATTGTAATATACCGCTGATTCGTCACGGTCCCAGTAGTACTAATAGTTAGGGTTCTTCATTCTATGAGATTTCCTGCCTGAGCTCCTGAAATGGACTCTTCTTGACTCAACTTTTGTGTGAACTTAAGTTCTTTCCTCGCATCTTCGATACTTTGTCAGAAATAGCTTACACTTACGCATGAGATGACCAGGTTTGTTGCAGTAGTCACATATACGGGTGTCCTTTGTTCATTCTGCATATGTTTCTTGAGCCTTAGTGTATCTTTTGTCTGCTCACGGACAACTATGGTCTTGCCAGATTTATTCTCATCTTGACACCCAATTCCAATTTTGTTCTTTGGATTTCACTGAGTACTCATTATGTCATCTAGTTGGTCGGTTCCTTTGGTCATCATTTTTACAAACTTAGTGAGACGACTCAACTCGTTTTTGGTATTCCCAAGTTCCTCAGACGAGCAATCCAAGGTTTCCTTCAGATCCTTAATCTCCTGAGTTAATCCGGCTTTATCTTTTTTAGATTATGCTTCACCTCTGTGAGTTTCTTCCAATTCTCAAAAAGTGCTTTGTACCTCTCAGCTATTGACTCTTCCGTGATTTCAGTGTCTGTGTCACTCTCCGAGTCAGTTTATACAAGTTGAGATGACTCAGTGGCTTCATCAATGACAGTATGAGCCTGACAAGTTTCTTTATCATCTCCTTCAGCTTAAGATTATGTGTCGCTGTGTCGGACTACCATAGACTTCTTTTGTTTTCTTAGAAAGTTAGGACATTCCTTCTGAACGTGCTCGTACTCGTCACATTCGTGACACTGAATTCATTTTTCCTTGTCAGCTTGTCTATTATTCTCTCCTGATTTTCCAGCATAAACTTTAGCATTCTTCTGATCAGGTCTGTATGTAGCCTGAGACGTTCCAGTGTCCTTTTTCTTCATGGTTTTCAAGAATCTGTCAAATTACTTTGTGAGCAATGTCATCTGATCAGTTTCTGAGTCATCCTCCGCCATAGAAATTTCACCTTTAAATGCTAGGTTCTTGGTCTTTTTGGGAGGATTCTCAGCTTCCATATCACATTCGTACGATTCGAGGTCTCACATAAGTTTAGCTAATGTCAGAGTCTTGAGGTCATGAGTCTGAGTAATGGCTATCTTGTGCATGGTAAACTTTGTGCTGAGAGTTCTGAGAGCCTTCTTCACCAATCTTTCCATGCTTATGGGCTCTCCCAGAGCATGTGCCTCATTAGAGATAGTCATTAATCTAGAATTGAAAGTTGTGACAGATTCATTCTCACTCATTCTGAGGTTTTCAAATCTGGAAGTCAGCTGTTGCATCATCTTGCTTTCTTTTACTTTGTCAGTTCCTTCATAAGTTGTCTGAGGAAAGTCTCAAGCATCCTTTGTTGCAGTGCGTTGCTGAATCAACGCATATATCTCAGGTTCTAGAGCAACAAAGATTGCATTCAATGCTCTTGAGTTTGCAGCAGACAGTTTGTCCTCATCAACTGTCCAGGATAGTTCGTCCTTTGGTACCAGCTTTCCTTCGTCATTCAAAATCTGGAGTGGTGTCCATTTCACTTTAACATTCCTCCAGGCCCTGTCATCCATGCCTCTGATGTAGGCCATCATCCTCGTTTTCCAGAAAGCATAGTTCCTACCATTCAAAATGGGTGGTCGAATAGGAGCTTCTTTATATCCAAAATCTCTGTGTGGCATTGCTGTGTCAGTTAACTGAATCCAAGGATATTTAACCACTTTGTGTGTCAAGCTCCCGCTGAGATACAAATTGAAAATTGACTTCGCTCAATTTGTTGTTTAAGATTCAGTTAGAAGTTAGCGTAACAGAAACTTTAAAAGATACATAGATTGGTAACTCGGTTTGGCTCATTTAAGGCTTAGTCCGGGGGTGCTTCTCCTCAAGCCCGGTGAAAACAATTCACTGATTGGAAAAATTCTTACACAATACTTACAGATTATAATGTTCGAGCTAAGAATTAATCTAGTGAAAAGATCTAAGTACACCTTAGTCCTTAGATACGAGACCCCATCTTGATCTTCATCAGTTCAAACCTCGTCTGAACTATTATGCACTGTGTCCTCAGACTTTCGTCGACACAGTCAGTGAGAAGCTTTTCACGGCTTGATGACGTTCGTCTGTTTGTCACCTTATCGTGACTGATTGAACCGCCTGATTAGTGCTCGTGCTCTTCAAATGAGTATTTAAACTTTTGCGTAGATTGACGCCGTGCATATGAAGATGGAGAACTCACTATTTATATTGATGACCGGTTGCTTGCTTTTCTTCCAAGCAAAGGATACACTTGCCACAACAAACTTTCAAATATTTTTCATCTTCAAATAATTGCTAATTCGAAAATATAGCAATATCCAAAATATTATGAAAAATCAGATTAACTTGATTTTAATTAATAAATAATCTGATTTTTCCAATCGCCTCTTGATTTCGTCTTTATCAACTTTCCAAAAGATAAAGATACAAATATTTTCAGCAGGCGGTGAATTTGAGAAGAAGCCGCTTGACTCACCCACTGAATCAAGCATTCATGCTCATCGTTTGGCTCAGGCGCTGGATCAAGAAATCTTCGAGGCCAAAAATATTGCCATATATATGCACCTGTGTTCATGGTGCTTTCAATCTCCCCCTTGACAATTTTTTGGCAAAACAATATAATTGACTATCATGTAGGATAGCATACCTAAAAATCCAAGAACACCATAAGAAAACCAATTCATAGATTGGTATCCAAACACCTTCAACAAGTAAAACTGACATATAGGTCAGGCAGTTCATAGACTGAAAAAATTAGGTCAACTTCAGCGCCTGATACATTAAATTACTCTCTTTTTGACACAAAAATATGACATGGGCCTGCATGATACTCAAAAAGACGATAAACTTAAGAAATGTGATAGTAAGACTGGCATTATCACTGATCATCCGCTGAGTTTGTAGAGTGTGAATCGGTCTGTTCATCCTGCACCTCATTCTGAGGCACTTCAGCGTCCTCAAACAGAGTAATTAACTCTAGCGTTTCCTTGCGAGCTCGGTTTAGAAACTTTAGTTGCTCTTTTAAACTTACCAGAGTAGACTTGTTCATATTCTTACCTTTCTTGATAGACCCAGCAATATCTTTGCTTGTTTTACCATAGCGCTGGAGGGCGAGCTGAACAGTCTCAGGTACTGTGACATCAACAAAGTGTTTGAAGATGAATAGCTTCCAGTCAACAATCAGAGGCTTTGGGGCACTCAGACTTCTGAACCATCCATAATCTCAGGAGCTTGCATTAATATCATCTGGTAGATAGTTGAGGGATGCCCGATAGGATGAATGGGTGTTTTGCTCAAAGCATGACTGACTAACTGATCAAAGATAATACTCTCCAAATCCATTGGCTTACCCAAACTGATGTGGTAGATCAGAGCGGCCATAGGTTTACTGATGGTTGGCCGGTGGGTCACAGGAATCCAGTTCCTGATACAAATCCTTTGAAGCAATGAGAAGAAAGTTGTCAGATGCTTTGACTCCAGAGTGAAACCCCTCTACTTGATCACTTGCCCATTAGTCAGGATATTTGCAACCTTATGTCAGTCTGTAACATTGGGCTTGGTAGCTGATATGCTGATTCTGAGAAAATCATTGATAGACTCAGGAGAGAATGTAACAGTCTGACCTCTGACTGAAAACATTCCATACTCTTCCTCCAAAATATCCCCAAACTCCTCAGAGATATTAACAACCAATTCTCTAACCACCTTTTCACAGAAAGGTCTGGCAGCCTTGACAGCATTCATGAGCCCTACATCCTCCAGCTTCTTTACAACCTCTGGAACACTCCATTTGTTATCTTGAAAGATACCCTCAACAACAACCTTCCACTTCTGAATCAGAGCCCAACGCTCACTAGCTGATTTAGAGTGAAACTAGATACCCTTCACAGTCACCCCCTTTTGAGTCTCAATGCCCTTGCCTTTATCAGCTCCTCCTTTTGAGTCTCAAAGTCTCGATCTTCACAGCCTTCATTGGGGTTAATGGGAGCTTATCGGAGTCCACCTTGACATTTTTTGCACTTGATTCCACTTCCTGAGATCTTTTAGTCTTTGAATCAACCCTTGTTTGGTGAGTAAACCAACGAGAGGGAGGAGTAGCCTTCAGTTTCCTCTTCTTTTCTACTTGACTTAACTCAGAGGCAGTGTATCCAGCTCGTTTGAGGTCCTCCTCAAGAAATTCATCCACATGCACTTTATCAGAGGGTAGTTCCTCTTTCTTAGCATCTGGTTCAAATATTGGAGCATCAGAGACTGGTTCAACATTCACCTTCTCAATATTGACTGGTTTCATAACAGGATACCCAACAAGACTCCCCCAACATCATTCAAAAACTTCTCAATGACTTCTTCTATTTTGGCTTCAGCAGTTATGTCTTCACTAACTGGGGAACGCTCATTAACAACTGGTTGCGAGCTCGGACCGGTCTCTTCAACCACGCCTGCCACCGACTGCTTCTTCTTAGATTCCTCTTCAAATCGCCTGTTGGTTTCTCGAGCCACTCTGTTAAGTTTGGCTAGGTCAACTATAGGACGAGAGGCCTTGGGATTCTTTGCTGATAGATTACATGGTTCAAATGACTTTTGAATCTTCTTCATCTTTGCATGCAGCAGTAGTTGCTGGAATTTTTTTCACGCGGCTCTCCTTAACCTTTTCTGGGGCCACATCTACTTCCTTACTACCTTGTCCACTGGATTCCGCTGCAATTGATTTATTCAAACTAACACCACTTGTTAACCCTTGACCACTATTTGGTCATTCACCAACACTTACTCCACCACCATGAATGTTCTTAGACACAGGGTTATCAGTGCTAACATTAACAAGATTATTCATAGGCTTTGAGAGTTTAGAGTCATCTTCTCTATTATAAGGAATGTTAGGAATAATAGACGATTTTTCTGGAACAGCGGATCGTGCTACCTGTTGTTTTGATCTAGTCGGAATCGGAGATTGTTGAGCAACGTGCTTGACTCTTTAATTTTCTTCTTCTCAACAATCTGCTTGCCGGATTCCATTAATGTTTTGTGAGACGGAGGCGATTCAGAAAATTGAGAAGTTAGGGTTTTGCAATAGTGATTTCTGAATGGAACCCAATAATCATATAGAGTGATTAATCCAAAAAATTCAAAACCAAAAATATTTAAATTTGAAAAGATTTGGCAAGTAGCGGCGATTTCCAATTGATTCGTTGAACACTTAATGATAAAGTTGCGACATAGAAGAGATAATAATGAAGATGAGTCTGAGATATTTAAGCAACAACAACCTGCCACCTGTCTTCTTGGACATCGCATCAATACAGCCTTAGTCAACCAAAATATATAAGTTGAGGCCTGTGATGATTAAGGAAACCTGTATGATTTAGGCATTGATAGATCTCATACCCAAATCGAGTCTGAGAGCTTCAAATTGTCAATGTCCCAGCGCCTTAGTAAAGATGTCAGCTAGTTGTTTCTTGGTAGATACATGCTCCAATGAAATAATATTCTCTTCAACTAACGTTCTTATATAGTGATGTTTGAGCTAAATATGTTTGGTTCTAGAGTGCTGCACTGGATTTCGTGTAATATCGATTGCACTTTTACTGTCACAGAATAAAGTCATCCCCCATGCGATAAACCATACTCATCTAGCATGTATCTCATCCAGATCATCTGCTGGCAACATCCTCCAGCTGCTATGTATTCTGCTTCGGCAATAGACAAAGAAATATAGTTTTGCTTTTTAATAAACCAAGAAACAAGATTGTTACTTATAACGAAGCATCCACCTGATGTTGTCTTTCTATCGTCTGCGTTACCCTGCCCAGTCAGCGCCTGAGTACGCAGTGATTAAGGCACTGGTGTCTTTAATGTATCAGAGTCCATAGTCAATTGTTCCAGGCACTTATCTGATCACTCTCTTCACATAGCACATATGAGATTCCTTAGGATTCGCCTGATATCTGGTACAAACACCCACTGAATAACATATGTCAGGGCGGCTAGAGGTTAGATACAGTAGACTCCCAATCATACTTTGATACAGGGTCTGCTCCACACTGACTCCAGATTCATCCTTTGTAACTTTTGTCGTCGCCACAGGAGTTCTCTTATGACTAGCATTCTGAAGTCCAAATTTCTTTACCAAGATATCAACGTATTTGCTCTGCCTGATAAATATTCCATCATCCTTCTTAGTCACTTGAAGTCCAAGAAATTAAGCGAGTTCACCCACCATGCTCATCTGAAATTCTCCTTTCATCTGTTCGATAAACTTATCAACAAGAACTATATGATTAGCTCCGAACACAATATCATCAACATAAATTTGAGCAACTATCAAACCTTTCCCTTTCTTCTTGATGAATAGAATGTTGTCAACCCCTCCTTGATTATAGCCTTGTTGACTTAGATACTTAGTCAACCTCGAGTACTAGGCTCTGGGAGCTTGCTTCAGTCCTACAAGGCATTCTTGAGTGTGTACACATATTCAGGATGATGTGGATCTTCAAAATCCTTATGTTGTGCCACATAAACCTCTTCAGTTAGAAATTGATGAGTCGTGTTTATACGCTCATCTAACGGTTTTAGCCCATGTGTCTTAGTGCGTTTGTATATTCAAAATTACTCGTCTTGTGTAGTTTTCCATTTCAGGTGTACGAGAACAGATAGAAAAGAAACGGAGCTTAAAAGCATCGATTTGATATTAATTGAGGATAAGGGCAGAATGACCTCTCGCGCTTCAGAAGCTACCAGAAAGAGCATCATTGATCCGTTAAAGATAAAATAAGATCCGTTGAGAAGCTGACTTGAAGAGCTACAATTCAAATGTTGACATCAAAGAATGATTCAAACGTTAAGATGGTCTAAAAGGAGCAAGAAGACAGAAGTCATCGCGAGAGGAAAGAGTCACAACCCGCGAGGGGCGCGTGTGATGAAAGAAATGCTGATCTCAGGCAAAGAGCAAAAGCAGCCTTCAAATTGGTCGTTACCTGCGCCAGGACGACGACGTCAGACTTCGGGACATGGTTTTTGGCTAAATTCAATACGGTATAAACCCACATGAAAACCCTACCTGTCACCCATATTGTTGTAGCAGCCAGGAAATAAAAAGGGATAAGATCAAAGAAAGTCAAGAGTCTCCAACAATATGGCAAGAGATAAGATCAAAAGAAACTTTTGGTGTTTGGAATTCTTGTGGGGATTTCAAAAGTTTCCTACAAACTCTATATAAAGGGGCACAAAATCAGATTAGAGATTACCACTCTCCACAGAGAGAAATCTCTGGTGGACAGTAACTTTTCAACACTTCTCCACCCAAATAATCTTTATTTTCATCTTCACACACAAGGGGGGAGGCTGCAGGAGAAAAGCTGAAGATCATGTCCGACAACATACGTTTGATTCCCTTTCATTCCTTCTTGTTATTCAATTAGATGATGTATTTTGTTACTGTTATGAGTAGCTAAATACATAATCGCGGTTTGAGACATTTGTTTGTGACAAACTATTTTGAGATTCGTGCTTAATTCCATTTTCATTATCTTGCATCAATTCCTTGCGTATTATTATGATTCTAGTTAACTTATTTGATACTTTATCGTAAAAATAAGTAGAACACCTAAGGATTGAGCATTGATGTTTGCGCATCAATATAACTCGCTTGAATCTTAATGCTATTTTGCGATAAGAGTTCTACTCAC